>CAUYRH010021162.1:0-17909 GCA_963574655.1 Perodicticus potto | reverse complement strand
TATTAAATCATAAAGAGGTAGATCATGTATACATTAATGCATTTATGGGGTACAATGTGCTGATTTCATATACAATTTGGAATGTTTGCATTATACTGGTTAATATATCCCTCACCTCATTTACTTAATTATAGTCTTAAGACATTAATACACTAAACATAAGAGAACTGACATGTAACTTAGCCATAAGAACCAAACGTGTGATACCACCAATCACACTCCCTCCAGCTGTTCTTCCCCTCCCCTTCCCCCTCCTTCCTCCTGGGCCATAGTTGTGATCTATTCTTCATATGAAAGTATGAGTGATTGTAAATTGGTTTCATAATAGTACTAAGTCATTGGATACTTTTTCTTCCATTCTTGAGATACTTTACTAAGTAGGATTTGTTCCTGCTCCATCCATAACTGGATCCACAACTTTCACCATTAACAAAAACTGACTCTTACTGGATAAAATATTTAAACTTAAGACATGAAACTATAACGATTCTTGGAGATAGTGCAGGGGAAACACTTAAAGAAATTGGACTGGGAGAATACTTTATGAGGAGGACCCCCAGGCAATTGAAGCAACACCAAAAATATATTACTGGGATCTGATCAAACTAAAAACCTGCACATCCAAGAACACAGAAAGTAAAGCAAGCAGACAACCCTCAGAATGGGAGAGGATATTTGCAGGTTATGCCTCTAACCAAGGTTTGAAAACCAGAATCCACAGAGAACTCAAACTTATTATTTTTTGAGAAATGTCCATACTATTCTCCATAGTGGTTACATAAATTTATATTCCTACCAACAGTGTGCAAGAGTTGCCCTTTCTGCCCATCCTCACCAGCATTTTTTATTACCTTTTGGATAAAAGCTGTTTTAACTGGGGAGCGATGATCTAATTGTAGTTTTGATTTGCATTTCCTTGATGAACAATGATGTTGAACATTTTTTCACACACCTGTTGGCCATTTGTATATCTTTTTGAGAAATGTGTATTGAGATTATTTGCCCATTTTTAATCAGATTATTTTATTATTTTCCTATTGAATTATTTGAGCTCTTTGTATATTTTAGATACTAATTCCTTGTCAGCTGGGTAGTTTGCAAATATTGTTTCCCATTCCATGTGTTCCCCTTTTGTCAATTGTTTCCTTTGCTATCCTGATTTTTAGCTGGATGTGATCCTATTTGGCCAATTTTGTTTTATTTGTCTGTGCTTTGTGGGTATTACTAAAGAATTCCTTTCCAGACCAGTGTCCTGAGGAATTTCCCAACTTTTCTTCTAGTAGTTTTAGAGTTTCCGGTCTAGTTTTACATATTTAATCCATTTTAATTTTATTTTTGTATATGATGAGAAAGACAAGGGTCTAGTTTCATTTTTCTGCCTAGGAATATTTGGTTTTCTCAGTACTATTTATCATAGAGACTGTCCTTTCCCAAGGTATGGTCTTGGCACCTTCATCAAAGATAAATTCTCGCTAGATATGTGGATTTGTTTCTGGGTTCTTTGTTCTGTTGGTCTATGTGTCTGTTTTTATGTCAGTACCATGCTGTTTTGGTTACTGCAGCACACCGTAGTATAATTTGAAGTCAGGTAATGCGATTCCTCCAGTTTTGTTCATTTTGCTTAGGATGGCTTTGGGTCTTCTGGATCTTTTGTAGTTCCATATAGATTTTGGGATTTTTTTTTTATTTATTTTTGTGAAGAACGTCACTGGGATTTTGATGGTGATAGCCTTGAATCTGTAGATTTAGTGTGGAAATATTAACAATATTGAATCTTCCAATCCATAAATGCAGAATATTTTTTCATTATTTTGTGACCTCTTCAATTTTTCACTAATGTTCTAAAATTTTCATTATAGATTTCTTTTATTTTTTTTGGTTAAGATTATTCCTAGGGATTTTATGTCATTTTTATCAATTGTAAATGAGATTACTTTCAACGGTTCCTTTTTAGATTGTTTACTGTTAGCTATGGAAATATTACCAATTATTGCACATTAATATCTTGCAAGTTTATTGAATTTATTTGTTATAATAGTGTTTTGTGTAGTCTTTCGCGTTCTCTACGTAGATTATATCATCCGCAAACAAGGGTAATTTGACTTCCTCCTTTGCAATTCAGATGCCCTTTATTTCTCTTATCTGATTACCCTTGTGAAAAATTTCAGCACTGCATTGAATAACAGTGGTGAAAGTGGGCATTCTTGTCATGTTGCAGATTTAGAGAAATGATTTTCAGTTTTTCCCCATTCAGGCCCATGCTAGCTGTTTGTCAGATGTGGCTTCTACCGTGTTGAAGTAAATTTCTTCTGTACCCAGTCTTTTGACTGTACTTCTATTGATATCCTGTAGCACAGTGATTGATTTACATGTGTTGAGCCATCTTTGAGATGGTTTCCATTTGATCATGATGAATAATCTTTTTAATGTGTTATTGAATTTGGTTTGCTAGTGTTTGTTGAGGATTTTTACAACTATGTTTATCAGAGATATTGGCCTAGTTTTCTTTATTTGTTGTGTCTTTGTCTGGTTTTGTTATTAGAATGATATTGCCCTTGTGGAATGAGTGTGGGAGTATGCCCTCCCCTTGATTGTTTGGAATAGTTTAAGTAGAGTTGGTGTTAGTTCTTTAAATGTTTAACAATATTCAACAGTGAAGCCATCTGGTCCTGGAATTTTCTTTAATGGGATACTTATTACTGTTTTCATCTTGTTATATGTCAGATTTTAGATTTCTTCTTGATTCAGTCTTACTAAGAATGTATTCACTTTTTCAAGATTTTCCAGGTATTGGCTGTAGTTGCTCATACAACTGCAGTATGTTAGCTGATTTCTAACACTGTTAACAGTGTTAACAGATTTCTGCAGTGTTAGCTGTAATGTCTCCTTTTTCAGATCTGATTGTGTTAACGAGGGTCTTTTCCCTTTCTTCCTTAACATGGCTGAAAGAGTGTTGAGTTCGTTTATCTTCAAAACAATGTATAACTTTATGTTGATCTTTTATATTTCTTGTTTCAATTTATTTCTTCTCTGATATTTATTATTTTCTTCTAAATTTTGGCTTGGTTTTCTCTTCTCCTTTCTAGTTCTTCAATATGCATCATTAAGTTGTTTAGTTGAAACTTTGCTACTTTTTTTGATGTAGGCACTTACTGCTATAAATTTTTCTCTTTGTACCTTGTGCTTTTATAGGTAAGGTGGGTTTCTTATATACAACATATAATTGTTCTTGTTTTTTTATTTAGCTCATTTACATTCAATATTATTGATAGATAAGGCATCACTACCACCTTGTTATTTGATTACTGGATATTTTGTGGTCCTCTTTCTTCATTTGTACCTGTCTTCCTTTGTGTAAAAGTGATTTTCTCCAGTAGTGTGTTTTAATTTCTTGCTTTTTATTTCTTTGTGTATGCATTGTAAATTTTTTTGATTTGAGGTTACCATGAGGCTTGCAAAAAACATTTTATAACCAATTATGTTAAACAGATGACAACTTAAGTCTGCTTGCAAAGAGAAATCTAAAAGAAACTTTACCCTTTATCTCCATCTGCCCTTCTGGTTTTGACTTTTGTTGCTTCAATTTATGTCTGTTTATATTATCTATCTCTTAAAAAGTTGTTATTTTTGCTAAGTGTGTCTTTTTTACTTCCTACTCAAGATATAAGTGGTTCATACACTGCAATTACAACAGTAGAGTATTCTGTATTTGTCTACTTACTGTTAGCAGTGAATTTTATATCTTCCTGTCATTTCATGCCTAAAACCCAGTAATGCTGTGACTCTTCCAGAGTCCTGATGGCAGTACCTTTCTGGACTAGGATTAAATGTGGGAAAATACTCTGGACTATAATATTATTTTAGTGTATTTGCAAATCATTTTGTTGAACATAGAATGATGTTTTCAGTTGGAATCTCACTTTGTTGCCCTCTGTAGAGTCCTGTGGTTTCATAGCTTACAGCAACCTCAAACTCTTAGGCTCAAGAGATTCTCTTGCCTCAGCCTCCCAAGCAGCTGGGACTACAGGTGCCTGCCACAATGCCCAGCTTTTTTTTTTTTTTTTTTTTTTTAGCAGGCTCGGGCTGGGTTCAAACCTACCAGGTCCAGTGCATGTGGTTGGTGCTCTACCCACTGAGCTACAGGTGCCCAGCCTGTTTTGCTTTTCTTATAATAGCACACAAACTTATATATGTGGTATTCTAAATATGTCTTAATTTTTAAGAAACAGATAAACATGAATACTTAAATTTTGACTTATTTCAAAATATTACCCTTTCTAAGGGATCAATTTGCTACTGAACTCTTTATAATTTTTTCTTTCAATTTTCTGCAATGCTGGCACAATAGCTATTTTTTTGAGAATCCCAGGACCAGAATATTGCCTCAAATAAACTAGAAAAATATTCAAAATTATTATGAAATTTGTTTATCCACATATGTATATTTGTACACACAACCATTCTTTATAAACCTTGCAACAGTAGCTCCTCCAGTATTTACCAAACTTCTCTAAATGATTTGGAGACACACTTTCAACATTCCTGGGGCATTTTACAACCCTATCTTAGTCCTCACTTCCTGCTTTTATAGAGCCCCAAGGTCAGCCAGGAGTTAGGGTTTAGGTCTTTCTAATGCTTTTCTGGTAATGCAGATAGCACTGCAGGTTCATGGGTTTTTCAATGTTCTCAGGAAAGTGGTATAGCTTTTCAAAGCCTCATAAGAACATCTTCCTCCTTATCCTCTGGCATTTCTTTTAAAATTGTCATCATTGTCATATTTGCCCCAATTGTTTTTTTTTTTTTTTTTTTTGAGACAGAGCCTCAAGCTGTCACCCTGGATAGAGTGCTGTAGCATCACAGCTCACAGCAACCTCCAATTCCTGGGCTCAAGCGAGTCTCCTGCGTCTGCCTCCCAAGTAGCTGGGACTGCAAGTGCCCCCCCACAACTCCTGGCCATTTTTTTTTCTTCCATATTTTTTATTGTTTTCTAGTTACAGCTTACGTGTTGATTGCAGCCATCATTGTTGTTTGGCGGGCCCAGGCTGGATTCGAACCCACCAGCTCAGGTGTACGTGGCTGGTGCCTTAGCCCGTTGAGCCACAGGCGCCAAGCCTGCCTCAATTGTTATCACCATGTTAGATAGCTAAATTCTTGAACCATCATCACTGATTATTTTTGGCAAAAACCCTGGGGAAAGAGGCTTAGGTCAAAGAAAGACCCAGCCTATGAGGAGGGGTTTTGAGGGAACTTCCAGATTGAATAATGATAATATTGTGAGTATGAAACTTTTAGTGAGCTCCAAAACCCATTTCTTTCCTATAATGTACCCCTATCAATCACTTCTAGGCTGTTGGTTTTCATTGTGGTTTGGGGGATATTCATTTTTAAAGCCACCATAGAGCTACAGGGAAAATGGGAATAGAGTCAACTAAAATATCATAAAACTTATTAAGGTTCAGCATTTTGCTTGAAGACATACTTCTAAGATTGTTGAAATCCTTTGATTCATTCCTAGTCTTCTGAAAAAGTTTATTTTTGACAGTTTCTCCCAGTGTTCTCGTTGCTTTTTGTGAAAAAGTGGATTTTGAGATGTTTTTACCTCTTGGGAAGTCAGAATACCACATTCGTTCTCTTTGGAAGTAGTCATAGCCTTTCCCTGTTTTCTAGAGAAGAATCCTGAGAGATCCAAGCTAAAATTATTATAAGTTAGCTAAAGGTAAACATAAGCTGAGAATCCAAAGTCTTAGTTGCAGCCTTCCGTTTGCTAAGAGTATTGGGCAGAGTGCTGAAGAAAAAGGTGAAAGTTTAGAATTATATCTGAAGTGTAAGAATAAAAGCGCCAATGAGGTACTTGTAGATAAATCTTTGTGCCTCTTAGGGGTCCTTGCTGAGAGTTTTCATTGAAATGGTTTGGTAAATTTGGTGTGATAGATAGAAAACCGTCTGTGTTAAGCTCAGAGTATTTCGGACCCTCTCAGATCCTTTGGATGGCATCATAGTTAACTACCCCATCATCTTGTAAACTATGAACATGTCAGAAATTATTGTATTAACTCAGTCATTCATCTGACTTGAGCTTCTGTGTTAACAATTTTATAGAACTCAAGAAGACTAATGTATAAAGAGGCACCAGAAAGAAGTTTTGTTTTTGTTTTTAATTGCAAAGGGGTTAGGGCATTCCTTACTTTTTAATAGATTTTTCCTAGGCAGCCTATGGTCATTAAAATAATTCACTTTGATGTGAGAAAAAGCTTCTTGTCTTAGGGGCACTGCTAAGGAGAATTCCCAATTATGGGTCATTTTAATTATATGCTCAGAGCTTTAATTTTGAGCTCTGAATCTACAATCTGTAATTTTCAAGTAATCAATGATATTTACTTAAATGCTCTTGGATAAAGATAAAGTGAATAAAGAAACCTGTTCATTTCTAGCATAAAATTGTTTATTAAAAACAATAGAGCATCGCAAATTAACTGCTGAAAAATTGTATTTAATTTTAACCCCTTTATCTGATATTTACTGAGTATTTTTTATGAACAGTTTATATATAATTTAGTTCAACTATTGTTAAAATGTAAAAATGAGCTTTGAAGACAAGTATTCTATCTTTTAATTGTGTAATAGTGCCAAACATTTTTATCTCAAATGAAAGAATATTATTTATATTTTGGAATCAGTGTCTATTCCTACTTGTCATTTACTTTAGGAAATGCCTAAGTCAGGAGCCCTTCCAAATGGCTGTGAATTAAGTGTGGTGGTTTAACCTATATAAACAAAAGTAAAAAAAAAAACCCAAAACTATATTGAATTTTTTTTTTTTTTTTTGGCTGGGGCTGGGTTTGAACCCACCACCTCTGGCATATGGGGCCAGTGCCCTACTCCTTTGAGCCACAGGCACCGCCCTGATTGAATTATATATTAAGCATACTGATCTTAATTGTTCAATATGATATATTCACAAAAATATATATATGTAAGATTTGGAACATTTTTACCCTCAGAAAAATCTTTTATTCCTTCTCTTCAGGAACAAAAGACGCCACTTTCTCACCTCTGTTATGATATACATTATCAATATTGCTTATGTTGGTCATCTTATAAATGGAAGCAGACAGTATTTTACTTTTCTATTTCTGGCTTATTTCACTCAAATTTAAATCTTTGAAATTTACCTATGTTATTTTACGTACCATTAACTTATTTCTTCTCCTTCTGTGTTGCATTTTGGATGGATCTTTCCAATCCATTCTACTGCTAATGGACATTCAAGTGTTTCTGTTGAAATTACTGGTCATAAATAAGCTATGTGTTAAAATTTAGTAAATAATGATAATAATTCTCCCAAAATGGTTTTACCAATTTAAGGACACAAATTCAAAAATTCAAATACATGAAGAACTTCTAATAATCTGTGAAACAGTGGACATCCAATTTAAAATAAATAAAAAAGTCAAAGTACTTAATAGGCATTCACATTATACACAAGTTTATGAAAACCAGAGATTATTTTAAATTTTGAGAAAGAGAAGTAAAAAATTCATTTGAGCCATATGTGTGAAAATAAATAGTTCTTTTATATTGTCAAATAACATATGTTTTGGATATGGTGACTGCTTGACTGAGGCTTTTTACTTTACATTCATTACAAATTGCAATTTTTCACTCACAAGTGCTTAAGGCAATTTTATATATAGATAAAACAATAAATATTTTATAAAGTAACTTATTAGTATGTTTAAGTATGAAACAGGATTAGGAAAAATGCATATAAACAGAATATTCTGGAAAATATGTTTTACCTCTCTCTAATTTTTTTTTACTTTCTTTATAGGTTCTCTTAGAGGACAAGCAAGAATAAAAGTATAAAAATTAGAAAAGAATTATAGCTCAAATGGAATTGAATGAAAAGATAGTGTCTCTGTAACTCTTTAGATAATTGTACATGTGTGTTATTTTTCACATCTTGCAGCACATTATTTTTGACTCAGAGCTTCATTCCCTCTTTAGATATGCCAAAAAAAAATTTGAATTAAGATCTTCTAGACTCTAAATCTCAAGATAAAGAGAATTATCATTAAACAGTTCTGCTATTGAATACTTGCATAAAAATCTTTCGCCACCATACAGCAAATGACTTGGTAACACACCTTTTTGACTAACCATCACTTACCATCAAGTGTTTTCTTCCTCCCTTGAGACTATAATAAATTCTCTTTATGTCTATTACATATAAACTTTACTTTCACAGTATTATTACTTATACTATTGTATTACACGGTTCACTTGATATATTTTCCCACCTGTAAAATTGGTTAGATACTTTAGGTTAGGATGAAACATCTCACAATTTTTCCAATTTTTATGATCAAAATTTTTTTCATCCATGTTTTTACTTAGAATTTAGAAGAGAATTAAAGTTGTTAAGTGAAAGACAGATAAACTTAGGCAGAAGGATGTCTCTATGTCTTATTAATTCTGCTTTTTTATTTTGTTTTTCCAAGCTCAACCCAGACCATTTCCTATTTCAGGGAAGGTAATCCACAGGCATATTTAGGTGTAAGGTAAAAATCTCTCTTAATATTTACACTAAAACATAGAGCTGAGACGTTTTTTTCACTCATGTTGGCAATATACCTGGAGAATATCAGAGACAAATTGTTCTTGATCTCATATGTGTTTTCTTAGGATAATTTCTTGTGATATGCCTATTTTTATATGATTTTTTAAACAAGTCCAAGTTTTCCCAGTATCAGGCCACTTGGCAGAGTTCTTAAAAACATTGCAGCCTTCCTTCTACAATAAAGGAAAGGCATCTTTTTTGTTATATGTATTACCTTGGGAAAGTAATACATACTTTATTATTTTCAGTCTTGGAGTTGATATTTATAATTTCCAAGAATTGTAAACAGAATATTCTTAAAAATATATTTTACCTCTCTCTGAAATGCTTTTTACTTTCTTTATAGATTCTCACAGAGTTGAAAATATATATACATATAAAAATATATATAAATATATATATATATATTCAGGGTCTAATACACCATATTGAAGCATGGGAGTTTATACATTAAGACAACTTAGATTATACACACTAACAAAGTGGTTTAATTACCTCCATGGTTCAAGCTCTAACACATTACTCTGTTCTAAACTATTTCTGTTCTCAACTACATTATCACTCGAGGCTCACTACACAATTCCGCAGATGAATCTCCTAAAATGACTATATCCATCCAGCACTAATGCCTTCCATTTACTTTTTTCTTCAAAAGAAAGTTTCACCCTCTTAACCTATTCTATATTCTTCCCTCCAATTTAGAGTAAGATAGTACTCTCCTTTTCCAAAGTTCATTCCTGCAGCTGACCTACTTATTCCAACTCAGCCACTTTGCTCTATGAGTTATCCTTATCTGTGATACAGTTGTTATTTCTTAATCCCTACTAGCTTGTCCTTTACTTATTTTCTTAAAACTCCTTCATTCTAAAACTCACCATCAACATCAACAATAATTTCACACAACATTAAAGAATACTATCACCATGTGTTGGATAATACATGTGTTACATCACCATGTGTTGGATAATATATGTATAATAATACAACAGTAATTATATCACCATGTGTTAGATAATATGTGTATAATAATGCAACAGTAATTATAATAAAATAATCCTTAGAGTATTTATGATTTTCTAGATATGCCTTGTTTTACATGTATCAACAATAATCCTGAAAACTACACATTCAAGGAAAGCATTGTTATAATCCACATTAGGCATTATAAAAAATAATGATCAGCAGAACCAGTAGACTCAATCTCATACACAGAGGAGGCTGAAGAGCTGGGAGTGTTCTCTAGGGCAAGCCTTTGATCTCTCAAGCTGATTCCATTTATCATGACTTTCTCTCCTGGTCACATCTGTCCTTCATGCAATAAACAGCTTAGCATAGTCTGTATTTAATGTCATTGCTCTGTCGTCAGATAAACTTTTTTATCTTATCAGTGCCATATAGTTTGAAGGCCCAGTGTTCTACTGAAATTCGTTTCTTCGCATATGGTCAGAACCCCTCTTGTTGGTTCTTCTCACTCCTACTCTAAATAAATCTTCTGTAGTCTTGGATGTTTAATCGAAGGCCCGTGCAGACACATCCCCTCCTCCTCTGCATCTCTCATCCAAACTTCTGGATCTCCTCTTAGGTCTTCAGCTTTCTTCCTCCCTTCCAGTGCGGTCACCTGTGTTTCTGGTGTCCTGTAATGTCATTATACCTATGTCTTTATTGCCAGACCATTTACTTTCTGACATAAAATGACATCGATCATAACATCAAATCTCAAAGTTTAATAGCCATGTGTATATAGGTCACTCCCAATATATAATTCCACTGTGAAACGTAAAAGGTTTATTCCAGTTTATTTCCAGTGATTTCCTAACTGGGCCTCATCACCCTTGTTATCAAATCCTGTTGATCGTGCCTTCTTGCTGTGTTCTCTTTAGAACCCTCCACATTCCCCTCAACACTTACATCATCAGAGCTTAATCGTCACTCACTAAAACTTTTGTGCTTTTATGCTATTCAAAGTTTCCCTTCACTTGCCCCTCAATTGAAGATTTTTTCATTAATGATTCTTTTCTGTAGGCTTTTATTGACTCTAAAATTCTTTCTTTTCTGGGGCAGGAGGGCATAGAAAGCCAATTCTCTCTAATTTAGATTCTACAACAAAATACCAGGTTTATAGAAGCCAGGATTATAGGATGGTGAGACAAAGTGATGCATTAAATTTGAAATATTATCATCTGCCTTTTGAGCATTACAAATTTTGCGTATTTCCCTTTATTGTAGTGATTCAGGACTCATAAGCAAAGGATAATGTAAAAAGCATTTATTAAGTCTATTGAATACTCATTATCTTGCTGGTAAATAATCAATTAAAACAATAACATTTGAGCTAGATAACTTCTGTGGTACTCTTTAATTCTTTGATTTATCTGATCAATAAGTATTTAGTGTGTATGAAAATATGTAAAGGACAAGCCAATGAATATGCATTGAAATAGTTACTAGTCCATATATTTAAGAAATGTACAAAGGAGTGGTGGATATAGAATAAGAAAACAGACATATAGTAAGTATATCATAACCCCTGGAAAAATTGAAAGATATAGAGAGATGTTAAAAATTTATTGAGAATGTACAATTCATATAATGAGGAGATCAGCAAAAAAAGAGATTACTGTGGTCAGATAAACTAGAAAAACCACAGACTTATAGCTTTTGACAGTTTTAGATGAGATTTGAAGAAAAGAGAAAAACATAGGATTAATTCTATTTTACTTATTAAACCAGAAACTATCACTGTCCCCAAACACATGTAAATAGAGACACAGACCAAATGCCTGATAATAGAGGGGAATTTTTATTCATTTTAATCTTAAGCACTCTGTTTACCCATGCTGAGAATTCCTGAATTTGAATGCAAGATCTTATTACTGCCTGACAAGAAAGGTCTACTCAAAAATCAGACTGATCATATTTTGCTAAAAATCTGAAATGGCCCTTCTGCAGCTTCCATGAATTATTTTGTCTATCATAGTATATTTAAGGGTATTCAGTCATTGACAGATGGGCAGCTATTTCCTTTCCACTAGAAATGGATAAGTGAAACTTGCTCTGAAGGGAAAAAAAAACCTCACAGCTATCTTTCAAACATTCAGAATTTAAAGAGAAAAATTCGTGCTTGGCTTTTAATAGTTCATAATTTAAATGACACGGGTCAACAATTTAGTTGTGTTATTTGGAACTGAGTAATAGTCTCATGTTTTCTTAAGCTAAAGGGATAATTGAAGGATAAGAAAATAGTATGTTGACCTCAATATTTTAAGTAAGTGTTCATCACTCATATTTGTAGACGTATTTTACCCAAATAAAGAGAGAGAAATTTCTGAGTCTGTAGATTACCTCCTGCTGCCATATGCCTATTCACATTTGGATTTAAACATGTTATTTCAATGCCCTGATTTTAGGAGAAGAAAATTTTTTTAATAAAACTGTCTTGGTGATAACTATTCATTACTAAGTTAATCAAAAACTCGTATGTATCATCTATTGTGTGTCTGGTTCTGAACAATCTTTGGAACATAGCACTGAATGGAAAATAATCCCTGCCTTCAAAGTTCTCCCTTTCCAACTGACAGAAATGTTTTACTTAAAATTGTGTGTTTGCTGCAACCTGTAACAGGAACTCAACTATTAGGCTTAAGTAAGGAAGAGTCAGGCTTGGCAACTCAATCGCAATAGAGTGGTGGCTTCATGATGTCGTCACAGAATCACTACTCCCTTTCTAGTCTGTCATTCTTCACGGCTGTCTTTCTTATGATCACAGCTGATGGTATCATCTACCTATGTTTTTTCCATGATCCAGAGAAGGAAGGTAAAAGTCAAAGTGCAAATCAAATGTGACACCTGATAATTCTCTTTCTTCAGAATCATGCAAAGTAGACTTCTGTTCATATCTCATTGGTACAAGTCTATCAGATCATATGATCCTCTCTAGGTATTAGAAAGCTCGAGAAATAGACTTTAGCCAGGTACATTGCTGCCCCAAATGAAACAAAATTCTGTAAGTTAGGAAATAAGAAAGAAATGCCAGTTGGCAACTAGATGTTTCTACCTTGATACCTACTCTCCATTCTCCCAACTCCCAAAAGAAAAAACAACAGTGCTATGAAAGAAGTGCTATAGGAAGGTGGTACAAAAATTTTGGAAATATAAAGAAATGTAGATGGAAAGCATTTCAAATAATTCTTCCAAAATGAAGTGGTACTTGTGATGAGTTATAACAGCAATTTTTCAGCTATGTGGGGAATACTAATCTATGAAAAAGGATCAATATGAAGAAATGCATAGAGGTTAAAAAAAGAGAACCTGTCCAATCCACAAAACCCAAGATACTGATGTGGTTAAAGCAAAAGTTAATTGAAGGGGCAATGACAGGAGATAATGTTTCTGTGTATACTGTTCTAAGTATCTTAAAATATGTAGACAGTGGTAGATATTCAAGAGTCTTATACTAAAGAAATTCATAGTTAGATGGATTGGAGAGAGTGACAGACACTCAAGGGTATGGGGGTATGGCATTAATCCAGATGAGAACTCATGAAGACAGATATGAAGAAGGTATTTCTAAGGAAGAAAAACAAGTGGGTTTTACACAGAGTTGAGTGGAAGATTATTATTTTGTGTAAAGGAACAGAATTTGTGTTGTTTGAAGAGTATTCACAGGTTTGCATTGAATAGGTGGGGGGGGGTTAGAAATGAGAAGAATAATTTAAGCTTGAAAAGTTGACTGTGGCGACATCAGCCTAAAAGGGATACCTGAAGTAATTTTTACAAATAAAATCGCTTAGAACAAATCATGAACAAAAAATGTACAAGACAGAAAATTGAATATGGTATTAAAGAGATGGGTGGGAAATAGAATAGTATAAAAAGTGGATTGAGAAGTGATGGTCAAAGAAACAAAAATCTAAGTGGAATAAGTCTCTTGATTATTAAGAGGGAAAAATAATTTTTGGAGAACAAGAATGGAAGGCTTAAGAGTGTCAAATGATAAGTTTAATCACACCTGCATGGAAACAATTTGGCTATTTCACAATCATTCCTGATCTTAGAAGAACAGATTCAGTAAAGCTAGAAGAAAAGAAGGCAGATAGCAGTGGATTGTGAAAAAAGCAGAAGTGGATATTACATATTGCAAAAACTTGTAAGGAGAAATTAAGAGGATGGAGAACAAAGGATAGATAGAAGTTGACCATAGGATTATAACTGGCTCATTATGTGTACCTATGTACTTATAATAGATATGCATACGTGTGTGTATGTGTGTAGTGAGGGACCTGAGCATAGCAAATGTTGAGAAGAAAGCCAGTAGGGCAGATGTTATACACTCAGGTAGAGGAGGTATAATTAAAAACAATGTCTGACAGCCAAGGGAATTGGGGAATGTTTTACGTAAAAATATTTATGCCTATTCACATACAAGATGTTGCACAACCGATTTTTGTGCAGATTACAAATTTGTTCACATCATCTGCCTGCAACAACTGAAATAGTGGATTCATTACTATCATTTCATGTATCCAAAACTTAAATGGATAAGACATCTACTGATGAGTGCTTAAAGACAACATTTTATCATTATTAAGTAGCAACAGGGCAACTTTTACATTTTAATTTCAAATAATTTTGTTTATATATTTATTTCTTCATGGAAAGCCTCACTCGTGCCAGGAAGGAAGTAGAGATAGATTTATGAAGGGTAAGAAAATGTCTCCATTCTAAATAACGGTGCTGAATGAATTGAAATGAATCCATCTTAGAGCCACAAAATTTTGTTTGATATCTACCATCAATGTTTGCCCAGACTTTGGCTCTCATCTCTGTTTTGAATTTGTATTCTAAGGGGAAGTAAGTCTGTCTACATATTCCATCTGACTGTCACAACCATATTCCCTAGAGAACATGTATCTATTGTGATTAAACATTTTTATAAATACCACTAAACCTAATGTCTCTTTGTTACCAAACTTGTTTCAGACATGGCTTTCCTTTATCAGTTAATTAGTATGAGTTATCTTCCATACGTTACACCTAGATATTTATCTTCACATAACTACCAATTTAATACAGGGAAGCAGAGTTAAGGACTAATTTTTATCTTGTGACCTGGGTGCACTTCAGAACCAAATTATCTCAGTGTAAAATGTTAGGGACATGTAAGAGACTGTTTAGAAATGCCATATTACTAGTAATCATAAATGAAATATTTGCAAGGGTATTAAACTTCTAAAATAAAACTCATCAACTTGTAGTTACTTTCATTAATACTTTGGAGATCAGGAGAAATAGAGGTTATTTTTGATTAGATCAATGGAATAACATGGTTTAAAATAAATAATCATTATGAAGTACTGTGAAAATTATTTCACAACAAAGTAAAAAATGACAAAGAGAGTAAGATGGGATTATCTTTGAGATAGGATTTGGTGTAATAACTGTTTCCCTTTCATGTCTAAGGAGTGAATAAAAACTAAAGATAATATGAAAAATAGCTCTTCCTTCTAAAGGTTTAGTATTTGTCCCTGGGCTGATTGTTTATCACTAAAAACGGATGACATAGAAAAGCCATACACCTGTTTTGGTGGGGGTTTTTGTTTGTTTGTTATCAACATAAAATGTTGGTATCTTTTTCCTCAAGTAAACATTTACCTTGACAATGAGCAGTTGTGAATAATAGTAAGATTTAGTAATTCTTTTCTACTTCAAATACGAGTGTAGAAATGGAGCACTCTTCCTTTCTGTTCTTTTTTGTGCCTTGACATATATACACAGAAAAACTGAAGAATTCATGAGAGTATGGCCTTTCCCACCCCAGAAGGAGCTTTCCCAGGGCCAGTGCATTAGCATTTGTGTGAGTGCGCGCACACACACTCACTCACATGCAAAACCTTAACTCCAGATCATCACTGGACTTTCCTTCTCTTTCCCAAGCTCTAACTTCTACACCTAGAGGTGGATGTTCAACTATGGGTTGTCTTTCTTTATCCATCCCTGACCGGCTAGTATTTTCCCAGGATAAGATGGAAGCCCACCCTGGAAATTATAGCAGTTAGATGGATGGCAGCAAATAAGTTGTTTCTAAAGTAATCAGAAGATTAAAGGGGAAAAACTTTGGAATGCTGTGAAGAATCCCTGGCAATAAATGAGAGAGGGTTGACATGCCATTACAAAAAAGTTAAATTTATTCTCTATTTCTGTCCCATGAAATAGGGACTATGTAATATCAATTTAGGCTTTCATAAAAGCATATCTGGTGTATTATATACTCTCCTGAATGTAGGCAGATAAGTTTTTCTTAGTTTGGGTTTCCCTAGGTTTATTGTTCTCTTTCTTAAGTCACAGACCAGTTGGGGGAGAGGAGTCAAGGACATTGAAAAACAAACCATCCCCGACCCCCTGCTCAAATGGCATGGGAGTGTTGGGTTACAAAGAAACAGCAGTTGAGTGGACATGATGCAAACATACTTATCAGCCAGTACGTTCTTGGGAATTTAAGATAATCATAAATAAATAGAGTCCTGTCTTTATGAGACAGGAGGTCACATTGCTGGGTTAAGTATATTTCTTTTGAAAGTACTTTTCAGATTCATTTCCATTACTCACTAAAGTGTATTTATATATACTCATCCATAGAATTTGACAGGGATTTATTTTATTCCTATCTTTAGAATAAAGGAACATTTACAGTTAAATATTTTATAAAGCCCATTTGTTTACAAGTTTAAAGATATAAGTTTTCATTTTTGAGATAAAATAGCTAGGAATGGGATGATTGCCATGTGAATAGGGTATGTTCCACTGCCTAAGGATTTTTAAAAGGGGCTGTGTGATATTTTGTATCATCCCCTCTAACAATTTATGAATGTTCCAGTGCTTTACATTCACACCTATACTTGGCATTGTCATCAATTTTTCCACCCTAATCCCCCTGATGTATTGGCATCTCAATGTAATTTTCATTTTCATTTTCTAATGATTGATATTGAGCATCTTATCATGTGCTTATTTATAATCATTATTTTCATTGAAATATCTCTTTAATCTTTTTATTGGAGTGATTATATCCTTATTAAATTTTGGGAATGCTATATATTCAGAATACAATTCCTTTATCAGATGTGTGATTTGAAATATTTCCACCATTCTGTGGCTTGTTTGTTCATCCTCTAAATGCCATCTTTCACAAAGCAAAAACTTAATTTTGATCAAGTTGAGTGTTTGTTTGCATTTCTGTTGCTGCATCTAAGAATACTTTGCCTAATCCTAAAGGTCACAAAGAATGTTTTCCCCTGTATTTATTCCTAAAGGTTTATGTTGTCTTTGAAGTTATTTTTGTGTGATGTGTAAAGTAGAAGCTCATATTCATTTCCTGGCATAAGGATGTCTGATAATTTCAGTACCATTTGTTGAAAAGATTGTTTTTATCCAATAAATTGCCTTTGAATGTACCTTTACCAAATTGTTAACTACATCGTGAGGTTCTATTTTTGTACTTTCTATTCTGTTCCATTAGTAGTTGTATATGTTTTATTTTTTTCCTGGTACTATATTGTCTTGATTAGCATTACTACAAAATAACTTAAAACCCATAGTGTAATTCCTCCAACTTCGTTCTTTTAAAAAAATTATTTGGTTACTCCCATTTTTATGTTGTTCCCTGTACATTTTATTTATTTATTTATTTATTTATTTATTTCCAGTGGTAAGACAGAATTTATTTACAGAAAAGAATACAGAAAACACTAAAGCTCCTGGTAGAGAGAAAGAACTCAAGTGGGGAGAGAAAAACTCTCTCCGTTTTTCTCCTGGTCTTTCCCCATCTTCCCCTTTAGGCTTTTAGTCTCGGGGTATATATAGGTGTATGGGTTCCTTGGCCAGGAAACGAATGAACACAGTCCCTTCTGCTGGGGGCAAGGTGAATGAATGTATCAATGAATGGACACAGTCCATTCATGGAATTGAGGCCTAGGAAATTCACATGAAGTTGAGCTAGGCATAGGAAATGGGGTTCCATATTTAGTCCTAAGTGTAAAGTGAAGGAGACACCAAGGCACAGGTGTCTCCTCAGCAGTTGTCCAGCCTTTTTGGCTATTGGAGCCTCTGGTGGGTGTTGTAGGTCCCCCTCCTTGCCTGTCATCCAGCCCGCTGGTTCTTCAGCTGGCTGCCACAGCACAGACACTGCCAAGGAGGAGGCAGCAGGTCCACCAGCTCCACTGAGCTGGCTAGGGCGCCAAATGTCCTGCATCAATTCTCCCTCTCTGAGTGGAAACTCTAACTGCTGTTAGGG
>CAUYRH010021158.1:0-28465 GCA_963574655.1 Perodicticus potto | reverse complement strand
TATAAATCGATAGTGATCAAAACAGCATGGTACTGGCACAAAAACAGAGAGATAGATGTATGGAACAGAATAGAGAACCAAGAGATGAACCCACCTACTTACCGCTATTTAATCTTTGACAAGCCAATTAAAAGCATTTAGTGGGGAGAAGATTCCCTATTTAACAAATGGTGCTGGGTGAACTGGCTGGCGACCTGCAAAAGACTGAAACTGGACCCACACCTTTCACCATTAACTAAGATAGACTCTCACTGGATCAAAGATTTAAACTTAAGACATGAAACTGCAAAAATACTAGAAGGAAGTGCAGGAAAAACTCTCGAAGGAATCGGCCTGGGTGAATTTTTTATGAGGAGGACTCCCCAGGCAATTGAAGCAGTATCAAAAATACACTACTGGGACCTGATCAAACTAAAAAGCTTCTGCACTGCTAAGAACACAGTAAGTGTAAGCAGGCAGACAGCCCTCAGATTGGGAGAAAATATTTGTAGGTAATGCCTCCGACAAAGGTTTATTAACCAGAATCCACAGAGAACTCAAATGTATTAGCAACAAAAGAACAAGTGATCCCATCTCAGGGTGGGAAAAGGACTTGAAGAGAAACTTCTCTAAAGAAGACAGGAGCACGGCCTACAAACACATGAAAAAATGCTCATCATCCTTAATCATCAGAGAAATACAAATCAAAACTACCTTGAGATATCATCTAACTCCAGTAAGATTAGCCCACATGGCAAAATCCCAAAACCAGAGATGCTGGCGTGGATGTGGAGAAAAGGGAACACTTCTACATTGCTGGTGGGAGTGCAAACTAATATATTCCTTTTGGAAGGATGTTTGGAGAATATGCTGGAACATATTCTTCTTAGCAAGGTATCTCAAGAATGGAAGAAAAAGTATCCAATGTACTCAGCCCTACTATGAAGCAAATCTATAGCTTTCACATGAAGGCTAAAACCCAGTTATAGCACAAGAAATGGGGAAAGGGGCAAGGGTAGGGAGGGGAGGGGGGAGGATGGGTGGCGAGAGGGTGATTGGTGGGATCACACTTATGGAGCATCTTAGAAGGGTACAAGTGAAAATTACTAAATGTAGAATATAAATGTCTTCATATAGTGATTAAAAGGCCATGAAGGCTACATTAAATAGTTCAATGAAAATGTTTCAGATTGTATATGAAGTCAGCACATTGTGCCCCATGATTGCACCAATGTACACAATTATGATTTAATAAAAAATATATAAATAAATAAATAAAAATAAAAATAAAGAATGGAAGAAAAAGTATCCAATGTACTCAGCCCTACTATAAAGCTAATTTAAAGGTTTCATTTGAAGGTTATAACCCAACTATAGCACAAGAATATGGGAAGGGACGGGAGAGGGGAGGTTGTGGTGGAGAGAGGGTAATTGGTGGGGCCACACCTATGGTGCATCTGAGAAGGGTACAGGCGAAACTTACTAAATGCAGAATACAAATGTCTTCATACAATAACTGAGAAAATGCCATGAAGGGTATATTAAACAGTTTGATGACAACATTTCACATTGTATATGAAACCAGCACATTGTACCCATTGATTGCACTAATGTATTTAATTAAAAAAAAAAGAAAAGAAAAGAAAAGAAAAAGGGAGGGAGGGTGAAAAGGAGGAAGGAAGAAACTGCTGAATGAGATAAAAATGTATGCAAATATTCACATCTGGGAGTTCTATAGTGTGAAAAGAGTCAGCAGCACAGAGAGAGTCACTTTCTGTCTCCTGCCTCTCAGTTCCTTCCTTTCCTCTCTTACTGTCCCAGCCCCCTACTGAACTAGTTTTCCTGCCTGCAGTTACTTTCCCTCTCATCCTTATAGCAAATTGCCACCATGTTAATCTTCTTAATCAAAATCTCCTGCACAATAACCTTCAACAGATTTTCATTGCCTGGAAAATATGGCTTGAAATTCAAGGCTAAGGAATTTGAACTTTATCCAATCTTTATCAGATGTATCCTTTCAACACCCCTCTCCATTATGCCCTTACATTAGCTCTCCCATTCAGCCAAATGTATTGAATTTCCCCAAATGCCTCATCTGTTCCTACATCTGATCTTCTCTTCTTTGCTATTCTTTTGCTTAGTATTCGTTTTTCTCCCATCCAACTTCTGCCTGCATTTCAAGTTCTAAATAAAAGTCCCACACCTCCTTTAGGCCTTTCTCAACCATTCCTGCAAAAAATAATTTATTTCTTCCTTGAATCTTTCCACCTCCTACAATCCATCCCCCCCACCCCCAACCAGTACATACAACCCTAAATGAATTGAACCATGCTTCAGTATCTGGTGTGCTAAATGCTACTACAGAAAACTGCATAGCTATTCAGTTTTATGCTAAGACAAATTAATGATCTCCAACTCCTTCTAGGCCCTTGACACCACTCAACACTCTGGTATGTGCTCATCTGGCCAGCTGCCTTCTCTTCAATTTCCCATGACACTATCCCAAATTGTCTAGCATTCTTCTCAGAGTCTCTGTGGATATCCACTGTCTCTGAGGACCTTGTCACATAAATTCACACAAATTCTAAATCTATTTGACATTAACTAATTCAATTTCCTTTTCTTGCATCAAAAATAAATCTATTAATACATTTGCAAATACCTGACTTTTCTTTCTCCTGTGAAGAAAAACTTCCACTTGTCTACCAATGTTCATTTTTTTTCTTCTTCCTAACAAAACTTTACTTTTACAGAGGCAAAAAGCTAAAGACTACATTTCCCAGCCCTCCTTAAAGCTAGAAGTGGCCAATGAAAAGCAGAAAGTCACTGAGTGGGGTTTCAGGAAAGTGCCATACAGGAGACCAATTTAGCAAGGAAATCTACATTTTTTCCCTTCCTTCTGTTCTCTTTCCTTCCATTTGGAACTCAGTTTAGATTGTGGAACCTCAAGCATACATTCTTGGACAATAATATGACTTTAAAAATGAAAAGAGTGAAAATTTAAAAGGAACCGTGTTACTAAGGACCAGAAATACTTATTTGTAACATGGGAGACAAATTCTTGTCTTTGTGTACGAAGTATGGTTATTTTGAGTTTTTGTTATATGTAACTAAGCCTAGTCCTAAGAGATAGGCTTTTACATAACAGAAAACATGGCTATGTCCCATGCCTGTGCTCTAATATTATCCCCCTGTGGGATGTGATTCCATCAATGAGCTGTCTGCTTGCCTTTCTTTGTGACTTCCTCATAAGTAGGAAGTAGTCAAGTTCAAGTCTCTCAAGCATCAAAATGAAAATAATAAAAAAAAGAAAAGGAAAGGAAAAAAACAAAATCAGAGAATAAAAAGACAAGAATTCTTAAATCCTTATCCCACTGTAGCTACTGCCCTGTCTCTTTTCTTTCTTCAGCTCTCCCCCCAGGGGAAATAGCGAATGCTTCCTTTCCCGTGTTCTCTTTGCTTTTCACTCACAGGCTGTAATATGCCTTTGCCTCATACTGTGTCACTGAAGCTGACTCACATGATGTCACCAATGCCTATTTGCCAAATCAAAGTACTCCTTTTCAAGTCCCATTCCACTTGAAGGCTTCCATTATCTGACAAAGATGCTCTATACCTTCCATAATGCTGTCCTCTCGACCTCATTTTGACGATATCTTGCAATATCTCTCTCTATCTCTCAGAGTTGATGATAACCAGGAATTCTAGCTATCATGCCCTCTGTATCCATCACCTCAACTACTGATAACTTCCAAACCTACATTCCCATCTGGACTGATATGCTGAGATCCCAGACCATGGGATCATGGCCTGCTGGACAAAACCTCCTAGAACATTCCACAGGCATCTCCATTTCATAGTCAACAGATCCAAAATAACGTTCACCATGATGCTATGAAAACTTTTCGTTTCCATGTATTCTGTACCTTGGTCAAAATCATATCAAACTAGAACCTTAGGAAACATCCTGCACTCCTCTTTTTTACCTTACTGCCATCACTGATCATTGACTAAATCCTATGATTCTGCACTACTTTCTTTACCTCCTTCCCCTCCACCCTTCTTATGCTTCCTTGATTCAGATATCTTTGGCTCTTTCCTCTACTCTTTAATAATCTACAAACTGGTGATCCTCCCTTTGCAGTCCCACATTCCTCCTACCAACCTCCTCTCTGTAGATGGAGCACTCTTTCTAGAGTATAAACCTGCTCATATTGCACCCTTTAATGAAAAGAAGAAAGTGGAAATATTCAGTCTATCTAATACCAAACATTTTACATAGCTAAAGTAATAAAAGCTGAGTAGCATTGTCAAAGAAATAGACACATAGATCAATAGACAGAATAGAGGACCCAGAAATAAACCCACACAAATATGCCAAATTGATTCTTGATGAAGGTAAAAAAGCAAGTCAATCAAGGAAAGATAGCTTTTCCACAAATGGTCCCAGAGCAATAGACACCAAAAATAGCCATAGGCAAAAACAAACTTCCATACACACACACATAAAAAAAAAATTGTCCCTTTGACCTCATCTAAAATATAACTCAACATGGGTCATGTCCTTGCATATTAAATGTACAACTATAAAGCTTTGGGAAAAAAAATTTTTAGGATCCAGGGCTAGACAAAGAGGTCTTAGAATTGACATAAAAAGCACTATCCATTTAAAAAACTGCTAAGTTAGACGCATCAAAATTTTTAAAAGTCTCCATGAAGAGGCTGAAAATACATGAAGTATTTGCAAACCAAATACTCTTTGACAAAGACATGATATCTGGAATATGCAATGAACTCTCAAAGTTCAATAGCAATAAAGCAAAACTCCAATTTGAAAATGAGCAAAGGGCATGAACAGACATTTTAGCAGGGAAGATATAGAGACGGAAAATAAATAAAGGAAAATTTTGCAAAGAGGTAGCCAACATGTAGAGAGCATTTTGCGAATAGTTTGTAAAATTTTATAATGAATATTTTATAAATAAAGGTACATTTAGGTACAATTTCCCATTTTCCGCATGTCTGGCAACTGTAGAGGTGACTTTTGGGACACCCTATATATAAGAGTTTGGCAGTGTTTTAAAACTAAACTTGTGACTACTATACAAACCAGCAATTGTACTATGAGCATTTATTCCTGAAAAATGAAAACTTAGGTTTGCATAGAAGCTTGTACACAAATGTTTATAGATTATTTGTAATAGATCCAAACTTAAAACACAAATGTCCTTCAATGGGTAATTATTATGAATAGTATTCTACATGGTATATATGGTACGTATATGGTATATAGAATACTATTCATAATAATTAAAGTATTAATAGTATTCTATATGGTATATATGGTATATATATGGTATATAGAATACTATTCATAATAATTAAATAAACTGTTTAAATATATAGACCATAGAATACTATTCAGCAAAAAAAAGGAAAAAAAAAGACTTGTTTTTTAAAATTATTTATTTATTTATTCATTTAGTTTTGAGCCAGAGTCTCACTCTGCTGCCCTGGGTGAAGTACCATGGCTCACAGCTCACAGTTCACAGCAACCTTAAATTCTGGGGCTTAAACAATCCTCTTGCATCAGCCTCTCAAGTACTATCAGGGTAGCAATAGATTTGCAAATACCTGACTTTTCTTCCTCCAGGGACTACAGGCATGCACCACCCTATCCTGCTAGTTTTTCTATTTTTTAGTAGAGACAGGGTACACTCTTGTTCAAGCTGGTCTCCAACTCCTGAGTTTGAGCAATCCACCCTCCTTGGCCTCCCAGAGTGCTAGGATTATAGGTGTGAACCACTGCTGCACCCTACCGAAAAATGGACAATTGATACATGTATGTACAACCACCTGAATAACTCTCTCTGGAAAAATTATGTTCAGTGAAAAAGGCTAATCTCAAAAGGTTACATATTGTATGATTTCATTTATATAACAATCTTAAAATGACAAAATTAGAAAAATGAAAAACCCATTAGCAGTTGCAAAAGGCTAAGGAGTGGGTAGAGGTTGGGAAGAAAGTGGGTGTGTTATAAAGAAACAACATGGGGAATTCTTGAGGTGATGAAAATTTTCTGTACTTGGTATAACTATATTAGTTTCTGGGTTGTGATAAAGTACTGTAGTTCTGCAAGATGTCATCCTTGAGGGAACCTGGGTAAATGATACATGTGATATCTCTGGATTCTTTCTATCAAATACTTGCAAATCTATAATTAAAATTATAATCAAAATTAAAAAGCTAAATAAAAAAACCACTTCAATGGCTACTCATTGTCTAGAGGATGAAGGCCAAGTTTAAGATGGCATTCAAGGTCCTCTTTTGTCTCAATCTTGCCTAACTCTAGTTGCTTTCTAGCCAGGTGTGGTGGTTCACTTCTGTAATCCCAGCACACTGGGAGGCCAAGGCAGGAGGATCGCTTGAGCCCAGGAGTTAGAGACTACCCTTGGCAACATAGCAAGACTCTGTCTCTACAAAAAAAAAAAAAAAAAAAAAAATTAGCCATTGTGGTGGTGCATGCCTCTAGACTCAACTCCTTGGGAGGATGAGGGAAAAGGACAGCTTGAGCCTAGGAGTTCGAGGTCACAGTGAGCTATGGTCAGAACACTGCATTCCAGGGTGGGTGACAGAGTAAGACCCTGTCTCATAATAAATAAATAAATAAATAAATTTCACATTTTTTATCTTTGGAAATAAGATCCTGCCCAGGCTCTCTCCAGGCTGCTCCTTCCCCTCCTGATACCACTCCTCTGGCTCCTTAATGGTCTAGCCACAGTGGCTACTTTTCTGTTCATCAAAGCAATAGCTAAGGCCTTTTTCTGACCAAGGACTTGCATTCATTATTCTCCCAATCAACACCGCTCTTGTCTATATCTTTCATGTGGATGGATCCTTCTGTTGTCAGCCTAAACAAACACGATTAAAGAGGTTACCTCTACCCACTCTGTCTAAAGTAGCAAAACCACCCAACCTGGCTTCACTTAGTGTGTCTTAGGAGTTGTGAATTCTGTCCCCCAAAGAGATATGTTGAAGTTCTAATTCTTAGCAGCTCAAAACGTGACCTCCTTTCGAAATAGGGTCTTTACAGGGGTAACCAAGTTAAAATAAGTTCAATAGGGTGGGCTCTTATTCAATATGACAGGTGTCCCCATAAAAGGGGGAATATGGACAATTACAGGCACGGAGGCAATACCACGTGGAGACACACAGGGAGAAATTGACCGTGCATCTAGAGTGATACTACTTTAAGCCAAGGAACACCAAGGACTGTCAGCAGGTGCCCTAAACTAGAGGGGGCCAGCTGGAGAGCATGGGCTGCAGACACCTTGACTGCAGACTTCCAGCCTCCAGAACTGTGAGACAATAGGTTGCTGCTCTTGTAGGCCACCCAGTTCTTGGAACTTTGTTACAACATCCCTAATTAACAATATGCCACCATATTTGAATTTTTGTGGCATTCATCACAATGTGTATTGACATTGTCTTATTTCTTTATTTGCCTTTTGAGTATAGTCTCCCCAATAGAATATGTTTCCTGTGAAGTAAGGGCTTACTCTACCCTCATTATGTCCCTCCAGCTTATAGAGCTCAGCCTGTATAAGATGTATAAGATGTTCAATCAATAATTATTGCATAAGTAGTTAAGACACCAAAAACATATTTCTACTGATAAAATAACACTATAAATGCAATAGGTACCAAGATACTGCTAATTCAGTGGAAAAGTCCTATTTCAAGAAGAGAACTTAGGGCCATTTAACACTAATTTTAAAAGTAGGAGTTTTTTTATTATAATAGAACCAAGAGAAATATCACTTTTGGAAGATTATTTTATACCAAAGACTGAAAGATGATGTCTGGCTATTAATGCCAAGGGGTTGATGACTAGATTTTCATTCCGAAGTTTAATGGAAACTTCTGCTGTCCTGCCTGCTGCCCTCAGTAAGGAGGCCCCAGACAATCTCTTCTTACCTCTTGGACTTGACTCTTAGCATCATTCATCAGCTTAATCTTTTAATTCTCTTCCAGACAAAATTCAGATACTCCCTTTGGCTATAATACAGCCTCATACTTTATCTCAAAGTTTCATCTTAGCCTTCACCAGATCCTCATTTAGTCATCTCTTACAGGACCAGACACTAGCCTGACCCTAGGGGAAATGACAAAAATCTGTTATAATGAGCTAAAGGCTATAAAATATATCATGGAGAATTTAAGTTATATTCAGAGGAAAATGATCACGATGATGATGAAAGGATAGCCTTAGTATTTGAAGCAGATGATAATAACTTAAATCTAGATTTATCCCAGTTTTCTTGTCCTAAAAGTATAATCCTCAGTCTGGAAAAAGAAGACCATGTGCACGTGAGTGAGATGTGGAGTTCAAGGGAAAGTAGCAATTACGTGTATTAGCAGCCAACATGGGCCAGAAAAAGATGCCAATTTAAACTCAATTTCTTTTTTCATATATAATTGTTATTGTAAAGGGACACGTTTTACTTGCTGCAGCACGTAGTACATATCAAAACCAACTGTCTAACCATCTAAAATGGTTGAAAAACATGAATTTTGATGTGACTAGACATGTTGGATCTTTACGGTCCATAACTGTAGCATCTTTCCTCTCTAATGACAATGGACGACATTGAATATGCAGCCAACACTGGATGCTGGACTCATTCTGTCCTACCTAGAGAGTGCGTCTTCACAAAGAGCACGAAACCCCCTTCATTCATTTGAAAACCCATGAATTTGCCCCTCAGTGAACTATAGGTACTCAGTGAATTTCTTTTCAAATATGCCTTCCCTTGCTTGCCTTTTCAGGTTTAAAAAAAAACTTGAGAGCGGCACCTGTGGCTCAGCGAGTAGGGCGCCGGCCCCATATACCGAGGGCTGCGGGTTCAAACCCGGCCCCGCCGAATTGCATCAAAAATTGGCCGGGCGCTGGGCACCTGTAGTCCCAGCTACTTGGGAGGCTGAGGCAAGAGAATCGCCTAAGCCCAGGAGTTGGAGGTTGCTGTGAGCTGTGACTCCACAGCACTCTACCGAGAGCAATAGAGTGAGACTCTGTCTCTACAAAAAAAAAAAAAAAAAAAAACTTGAACTGGGCATGGTGTACCACACCTGTAATCCCAGCACTCCAGGAGGCTGAGGTGGGCAGATTGCTTGAGCTCAGGAGTTCGAGACCAGCCCCAGCAAGTGACCCCCATCTCTAAAAATAGCCAAGTGCTCTGGCAGGTGCCTGTAGTACCAGCTATAAGGGAGATTGAGGCAAGAAAATCACTTTAAACCCAAGAATTTGAGGATGCTATGAGCTGTAACACCATAGCACTCTACTCCAGGGCAACTGAGTGAGACTCTGTCTCAATAAATAAATAAATAAAGAAAATAAAATAAAAACTTTTTAAAGCTCTTTGTTTCATTCTTTGGCACTGTCAAAGACCCAAAATTAGCATAGTGTATCTAGATTTCAGTAAGATACTTTAAAAATGTTCTAGAGATATCTGCCAATGGGATTAGAGAACTTTCTTTCCAAAAGGATTGAATACTCTTATATATACAATCTCTCAGAAGCAGCCGATAAGCTTTTCCTAAAATAGAGGTAGTTACCCATGTTTCACCCAGGTGATATGTTCTTCCCTATCAAACACATAAGTCATCCATCAAGATTCATATCTCTCTAGCAGCAGAATTATTTTAGCAATGCTAAAGAGCCTCTTTAGTCTGTTAGATACCATCACAGTTCTCCCAAAATGAAAAAAATAAAAGTACCACAAAGTCTCTGGATTATTGTTTACTTATTTTACTTAACCTCTTCTCTTTTGACATTTTGTCAAGTTTGAGATGGAAAAGTTGTGGTGGGACAGACCGAACATGAGCACGTGTGGTGTGACTGTGGTTCTCGCTGTTCATCTTTCAAGTTTCTTGGCCGATTCCAAACTCCATGTGCAGAGTGAGCTATGGCATAGCCATGCCTCTGTTGGTGTTGAACTCCTGTCAAAAGATCAATCTTACCCAGTATTACTGTGGGAAAGATATTTTAAATGTGCATTAGATAATAGAAAAATCAGACAGAATCACAACTGGCTGAAGGGATGGACCCAGGCAGCAATGCTCACTAATCAGTGTTTCATGCCCTGCCACAAAGAGGCAGCGTGGCTTGTGACTGAGGATTCCTGTTCCTCTGGTATTCTTTGGTTCTGTGGCTTTGGATGAGTAATTGACTGCCTCGCCTCAATTCCTTTCTCTGTAAAAGGCTGAAAATTTCTTGATTATAACATGTACCTCATAAAGGTGTTCTGAGAATCAAATGAGATAATGCATTAAAACATTTGTACCCCATCTAGGATATGGTAGGTGCTCGATAAATATTAGCCATTATTGTACAACACATAACTGGCCAGTCCAGAGTATTCCTTCCCCTTCCCATACCACTGGGAATAGTTGCAGGAAATGATTGCATTCCCAGCTCACTTTATCCTCCAAACAAAAGCAAAATGCACATCACACATCCAGCTCCATAAACATTGCTGACTATGATTCTGTGCACATGTGAAGGAGATTATTACCTTGCACTGTGCACGAGAAAACATCTTTAACAAACCCTCTTTAAAACATCTCTACACTTTTTGTTCCCAGAATTTTTGTTCATATGACTACAGTCCCATCTATCACTTTTTAATCCTCAGCCTCCCAGATATACCCTTACCCCCATTTCTCCTCTTCCTTTCAATTGTATACTCCTCAGCGAAACATCAGTCTTAAATACATATGAACTAAAGTCAAAATTATACCTGAACCACTGCCAGTAGCTCAATAAAAGTTTAAATCCTATATTTTGTCTTAATATCTGGTACCAAAACATTCCAAAATACCAAAATACATTATAGATTTTTATTTTTTTTAGAAACAGGGTCTTGCTGTGTTGCCCAAGTTGGTCTGGAACTTTTGGCCTCAAGGGATCCTCCCACCTCAGCCTACCAAAGGTGTGAGGCACCATGTCCAGCTTCTGCATTATAAAATTTTAGAATACTTCTGTTTATATCTATTAAATGCCAATGTAGATAGATGCTTGAGATAATTCACATAAACGCAAGTTATTTCTGTTGTTGTTGTTTTTGAGACAGAGTCTCACTATGTCACCCAGGGTAGAGTGCTATGTCATCACAGCTCACAGCAACCTCAAACTTTTGGGTTCAAGTGATTCTCTTGCCTCAGCCTCCCGCCTTGCCTTGGCTGGGACTACAGGTGCCCACCACAATGCCTGGCTATTTTTTGCTGCAGTTATCATTGTTGTCTAGGTGGCCTGGGCCGGGTACCAACCCGCCACCCTCAGTGTATGTGGCTGGCGCTGTAACCACTGAGCTATGGGCGCTGAGCCATAACAAGAAGTTTTAATAAATTCTGGCCACAACATGTTGTTGGTTAGATATTGTCCACCAGGGGGCGACCACTCCATGCCACGGCAAGGAGAAGGGGCTCCAAAGTGCGGGAGCACTTTAAATGCTGTGTGTCCTTGCCTTTTAAGACTGTGAGGAACTTTAGCATCTAAGACTTTCGGCAGGTCTCCCTTTTCCCAGAACACTGTTGGCACTGAAGCGGCACGTGCGTCCCGCTCCACATAAAGAGCGGAAGAGCCTCTTTCTTGCTCTTGCTTTCAATATGAAAGGGCTCCTGAAAAGTTCAAAAATAGGTCTACATGAGTCACATAGGTTGAGAGAGTCATTGGCAAATAGATCTTCCATGTGTCTGCGTGTGATCCACAGTTTCTCTCTTGCTGAAATGCCTTGTAACATATAGAAGAAAAACTTTATCCAGAAGTGGAGGATCATGGAAGCAATAAGAAAACAAGGAAATGGCAATCTAAAATGCAACTTGCAAAAACATGAGGACCTCAAGTGTAAAAGGGAGTCAAAAGATAGAAAGTGTTCCAGGGAGAGGGAAAGCGAGTGTAAAGACCCCATGGCAATAGAAAAGCTGGTGCATTTTAAGAACTGAAGGCCACATTTAGTCCCAAGTGTAAAGTGAAGGAGACACCAACAATGTAAGTTTAATATAAGTTTTTTCACCCTCAAATTGTTTAGAATTTGATTAAAGAAACAAGATATTCAAATGTCTTGTGCCTTGAACAATGCTCTACCCAAAGCAGGAGTTCATAAACTGTCTTAATGCATGAATAACAGTTATAAAGAGGCTTTGAGGGGGCTCCATATGACTACTGGACAAGGACTTTCTTTTATTTATTTATTTATTTATTTAGTTTTTGTAGAGACAGACTCTCACTTTATGGCCCTCGGTAGAGTGCCGTGGCATCACACAGCTCACAGCAACCTTCAACTCCTGGGCTTAGGCGATTCTCTTGCCTCAGCCTCCTGAGTAGCTGGGACTTTCTTTTTTAAAATTTCATATTAATATGAGGGTACAAATGATTAGGTTACATTGTTTGCATTGGTTAGGTAAGGTTCAAGTTGTGGTTGAGCCCTTCACTCAGGGGGTCTCCCTAGCTTCCACAATGGTGCAAATGATAAAACTAAGCAATGGACCTCCACAAAATAAGATGAACAGAAGTCAACCATATTTATCAATTCTCTGAATAAATGTGAATGGTTGGAATTTCCCACTGAAGGAAACACACGTAACCACTCAGGGTGAAGGGATAGAAAACATTTCAGGTGAACAGAAATCAGAAGAAATCAGGGGTTGCAATCTTTTCTTTCTTTCTTTCTTTTTTTTTTGAGACAGACTCTCACTATGTTGCCCTCAGTAGAGTGCTGTGGAGTCACAGCTCACAGCAACCTCAAATTCTTGGGCTTAAGAGATTTTCTTGCCTCAGTCTCCCACGTAGCTGGGACTACAGGCGCCTGCCACAACAGCCGGCTCTGTTTTGTTGCAGTTGTCATTGTTGTTCAGCTGGCCCGGGCTGGGTTCGAACCTGCCACCCTTGGTGTATGTGGCTGGTGCCATAACCACTGTGCTAAGGGCACCGAGCCAGGGGGTTGCAACCTTATTTGCAGATTTTTTTGGTATTCCATGACCTCTCTTTAATTGCATTTAAACCAAAAAAACAGAGAAACACAAAGATGGACACTATATACTGGTCAAGGGAACAATACAAGAAGACATTTCGATGCTAAACATCTATGTACCCAACTGAAATGTTCCCAGATGTACGAAACAATCCCTAACCAGTCTGACCAATATGACATCCTGCGACACTATCATAGCGACTTTCTAAATGAGTCAATGATCAGTGTAAGGGTCACGGAAGTTCTGCCCAATGTACATAAAATGGTGTAACTCTTCTTGCACTTGCATGCTTGCTCTCTCTCTTTCTCTCTATTAATCCCCTCCATCCTCGGATCCCCTGTCCCTCTCTCAATCTTTTTTGCTCAACACTGAGCAGCACTTCGAGGACCCTTATACTGCAGTATTATTGACTCATTTTGAAAGTCCCTATCTGTAGCCAGGTGTTGTGGCGGGAGCCTGTAGTTCCAGCTACTTGGGAGGCTGAGGCAAGAGAATCGCTTAAGCCCACGAGTTTGAGGTTGCTGTGAGCTGTGATGCCACAGCACTCTACCCAGGGTGACAGCTTGATACTGTCTCTACAACAATAACAAAAAAAAAAAAAAAAAGAAAGAAAGGAAGGAAGTCCCTATCTGGTAGTCTATCAAGCTCCTCAAACCTCTTTTTAATTTTTTTAAATTAAAAAAAAATTTTGGTGCCACTTTTTACTTTTTTTTTAATTTCAAAATATTAAGGGGATACAAATGTTTCTGGCTACATGGATTGCTTTTTTTTTTTTTTGAGACAGAGCCTCAAGCTGTCACCCTGGATAGAGTGCGGTGGCATCACAGCTCACAGCAACCTCCAATTCCTGGGCTCAAGCGAGTCTCTTGCCTCCACCTCCCAAGGAGCTGGGACTACAGGTGCCCACCACAATGCCCGGCCATTTTTTGGTTGCAGCCGTCATTGTTGTTTGGCGGGCCTGGGCTGGATTTGAACCCGCCAGCTCAGGTGTATGTGGCTGGCGCCTTAGCCCATTGAGCCACAGGCACCGAACCATGGATTGCTTTTGTATTTCTTTTTCTTTTTCTTTTTTTTTTTGTTTTGTTTTGAGACAGAGTCTTACTATGTCACTCCTGGTAGAGCAATATGGCATCACAGCTCACAGCAACCTCCCCCTCTTGGGCTTAAGCGATTCTCTTGCCTCAGCCTCCTGAGTAGCTGGGACTACAGGCGCCTGCCACAATGCCCAGCTATTTGCTTGTTGCAGTTGTCATTGATGTTTTGCTGGCCCAGGCTGGGTTCGAACCTGACAGCCTCGGTGTATGTGGCCGGCACTGTAACCACTGAGCTATGAGCACCGTGCCTGTTTTTGTATTTCTCGAGTCATGGCTATGGGTGTGCCCATCACCCAGTGTTCATTGTGTCCACCAGATAGGTTTTCATTCCTTCCCTTTTCCCCACTCTCCCCCGCCTGCTTGATTTCCACTGAATTTTACTTCCCTCTGTGCACAGGTGTATTGGTTAGTTCTAATTTAGTGGTGAGTACATGTGGTGTTTGTTTCCCCATTCTTGTGGTACTTAGGAGAATGGTCTCCAGTTTCCTTGTCACTTGTATTCATTCATTCAGAAGACCTTTTTCTGAACTCCTGCCCTGGGTAAAGCACTGTGCAAGGCATGTGAGATACAGAGATGAATAAGATACAGTCCTTGACCTCAAGTAGGTCACCGATCAGTGAGGAAAAACAAGTTTAAACAAGAAATTGCAATACAGTGCAAAAATGACTCTCTCTACCTCAGTTTCCCCATCTACACAGTAAAGATTATTAGTATCTACAACACACAAAAAAACTTTTTGTGACAATTAAACGAGTTAAAATGTGTAAAGTGCTTATAATGGTTACATAAGAAACACTGTATGTGGCTGGGCATGGTGACTCATGCCTGTAATCCTAGCACTCTGGGAGGCTCAGGCAGGTGGATTACTTGAGCTCAGGAGTTCAAGATCAGCCTGCGCAAGAGTGAGAACTTGTCTCTACTAAAAATACAAAAACTAGCTGGATGTAGTGGCACACACCTTTAGTCTCAGCTACTTGGGAGGCTGAGGCAAAAGGAGCCCTCAAACACAGGAGTTTGAGGTTGCTGTGAGTTATGACACCACAGCACTCTACTGAGGGTGATGGGGTGAGACTGTCTTCAAAAAAAAGGAAACACGGTATGTGTTGCAATTATTGTTGTTTATTTTTATTTTTTATTTATTTTGTAGAGACAGAGTCTCACTTTATCGCCCTAGGTAGAGTGCCGTGGCGTCACGGTTATAGCAAACTCCAACTCCTGGGCTTAGGCGATTCTCTTGCCTCAGCCTCCCCAGTAGCTGGGACTACAGGCACCCGCCACAATGCCCGACTATTTTTTTGTTGCAATTTGGCTGGGGCCGGGTTTGAACCCACCACCCTCAGTATATGGGGCTGGCGCCCTACCCACTGAGCCACAGGCACCGCCCTATTGTTGTTATTAATACTATAATGGAAGTAAGCAAACAGAAGATACTGTAAGGACATAGAGGAGGGCGCTCGACCCAGGCTAGAGTAGGAGACATCCAGGCTGAGTCCTGTTGGATGAGAATGCACTAAACACAGAGGAAGAAGAATGCGGGTCATTCCACGTAGGAACAATCTGTGCTTAGATTTGGGAGCAAAAGACCACATGACAGATGAGGACTGAAAATAAATGAGCTCAGCAAGTGTCTTGAGTACAAAGAGGGGAATGGCAAGAGACTAAGATTGAGAGGTCATGGAGTACAAGCAAGTTTGAACTTTATCCTTTAGCTGATGGGGAGCCATTAGAATGTTTTATTTACAGTAGCAATTTGATCAGATTAATGTGCTGAAAGATTACCTTGATGACATTAGAAGTAAGACCAGGTAGGAAGCTGTTGCTATGGTCCACAAGAGAGAGAATGATGAAACCCTGAACTAGGAAAGTAGCGGTGGAAACGGAAAGAAGAAAGCCACGGATTGGAGATATATTCCATAGGTAGAAGTGGTGGGACACAGTGACTGTAGGATGTGGAAACAAGTCCAAGAAAGGTGTCAGGGATCACTTCCTGGGTTTTGGTCCAGCATAAGGGGCTGAATAGAGGCATCATTCAGTGACCACAGGGAAGCCACTGAAGAACCATTTGGGGAGAGGTCCATTGGGTGAAGTGATAAGTATTCCTTTGGACATGTCAAACTCAAGGTCCCTATGAGATTTCCATGTGGACATTTTGACTAGGTGATTGCCCTGACAATGTTAAAGCTTAGGAGGATCTCTTCTTGGAATTTCCAGTTTAGAAGAGGCAGTGAATGGGGAGTAGATTAAATCATGGGGGAGGATGAGTTTTCTCAGGGGCAGAGTATTGATTGAGACAAGGCTAGGTGATGAGGAGGAAGAGAAAAATCTTGAAGAAAGCTAAAACGGAATACCCAGATTATGGTGCATTGATAAATTTGTGGGTTGGAGGGTCTGGTAGAGGATGAAGAATGTGCCCTTGACTTTCAGCATCCTGAACCTTGGCAGAGTGGGAGCTCCTTGAACACTGCAAAATCTTTTTCTTTTTTTATTGCTTGGGATTCATTGAGGTATTAAGGGTACACAGAATCAGGTTACACTGGTTGCATTTGTTAGATAAAGTCCCCCTTATAATTGTGTACCTCCCCCAAGAGGTGTGCTATACACCGTGACCCCCCTTCAGAACACTGCAAAATCTTGAACAGCTCTGAGATCCCAAAGGATTGACTTGGATGCCTTCCTCTTGCAAAGCTCTCTATTCTAGAGCACCTTCCCTTTCCCCTAACACATAGCTCAGGGAGTTTCAGGGCTCCCTCCATGCCCTGGGACAGCCTTTACTCCACAGCGTTTCCTCATCATTTGAGAGGCTGACATGGGGGCATGTATTAAGGGACAAGATAGGAATGGCTGAGTGCATTATAAATGCAGGAAGCCTTAGGCCAGCCTGCGAAGGGGGGCTTAGGCAGGGCTGGGAGGACCTGAACGCTCAGTGTGAATAGGAGGCTTTTTTGCCCACCTACCGCAGTTTGTCCCGGAGTAGATCTTCCATGGGCACTACTCTCTAGGCCTTTGGTGATGCAAGAGGCCTCTAACAAGCTGCAGTCCAAGGCTATATTCTAGGACCTGTTCCTCCTGATTCAGTGCCCTGGAGTTTGGTCTCAGTCTGCAATTGAGGGGCCCTCTGGCACGGTTCCTTGGCAACGTGTTACGCCTTAGACACTAGCAGTTGAGTTAACACAGGCAGCACAACTGCCACGGCCATCACCACCTTCCCGGAAAGCAGCCACCTGTCTGGCCCTTGGCTTTGTCTAGCTGCCAATGTAAGGCATGTGCCTACGCAGGAGGCGATGACATTTTGGCTCCACTTTCAAAGTTTTTTTCCCCCCTTTCTCATGTGTTATTTCTAAAGATAACAAAGGTCAAAAGGCATCCAGCATTTTCTGGTTTCTCATAAGCTTCTGGTCAATATTTAATCTGGTTTATGGATTTTTTTTTAGGTCTTCTAGATGCCTTCTTGAGCCTGTTTGTGGCCACCCACAGACACTTGTAAGGAGGAGAGAAGTCAGGCTGGCAGAGATACTCTGAAATGAGGGATTAGAGGCTGAGACCTGAAGAACAAGAGCTGCAGCCAGAAGACACTTCTACTGAGAGGTCTGCCATGGCCTCTCTTGGCGTCCAACTTGTGGGCTACATCCTGGGCTTTCTGGGGCTGTTGGGCACAGTGGTTGCCATGCTGCTTCCCAGCTGGCGAACAAGTTCTTACGTTGGTGCCAGCATCGTGACGGCAGTTGGCTTTTCCAAGGGCCTCTGGATGGAGTGTGCCACACACAGCACAGGCATCACCCAGTGTGACATCTACAGCACCCTTCTAGGCCTGCCCTCTGACATCCAGGCTGCCCAGGCCATGATGGTGACATCCAGTGCAATCTCCTCGCTGGCCTGCATGATCGCTGTGGTGGGCATGAGATGCACAGTCTTCTGCCAGGGGTCCCGAGCCAAAGACAGAGTGGCGGTAGTGGGCGGAGTCTTCTTCATCCTTGGAGGCCTCCTGGGCTTCGTTCCTGTTGCCTGGAATCTTCATGGGATCCTGCGGGACTTCTACTCTCCACTGGTGCCAGACAGCATGAAATTTGAGATCGGAGAGGCTCTTTACTTGGGCATCATTTCCTCCCTGTTCTCCATGGTGGCTGGAATCATCCTCTGCTTTTCCTGCCCATCTCAGAGAAATCGCTCCAATTACTACGATGCTTACCAAGGCCAGCCTCTTGCCACTACGAGCTCTCCCAGGCCTGGTCAGCCTCCCAAAGTCAAGAGTGAGTTCAACTCCTACAGCCTGACAGGGTATGTGTGAAGGACCAGGGGCCAGAGCTGGGGGTGGCTGGGTCTGTGAAAACCAGTGGACAGGCCCTTAGGGCCACAGGTGAGGGACATTGCCACTGGATGATGTCAGAAGGTGCTGCTGAGGATAGACTGACTTTGGCCACTGGATCGAGCAAAGGCAGAACTGGGAGCTAGTGTGACAGTGTGCAGGTTGAATTGCCGAGGATGCTCGCCAAGCCGGCCTTTCTGTTTCTCTCACCTTGCCCTCTCCCTGCCCTGAGTCTCCAACCGTCAACTTCAAATCCTAGCCTGTCCCTTTAGCCAGGCCCCAGAGGCTCCCTTTTGCCCTTTGGTTTACCTGGGAATCATCCCTGAACCTACTAATCACATCCCATGGACTGACTCTCTGTGATTAAAAAAAAAACCCTCTCCCTCTGGCTGAGGTTGGCTTTTAGCTTGTTGCTGGGAGATGGGGAGAAGGAAAAGTGGTGGCTTTTATAGGCACATCTCTCTCTCCAAAAAAACCTGATGGATCTGCAATGGTCCCACGAACCTCCATCCTACCCTTGTTATGATTCCACAGTGTCCAGACTGGTTTATGCATGAACTGAAATAAAACCATCTCACAGTATCCAGGGAACAAAATGTAACTGGGCGTTGGCAGCCTGGGACCAAAAAAAGACCAGAGTCATTTCCCCGGGCATTTCTCAGAATTCCCTCACGTTCGTGGTTCAGGAATGGAGCCTGCAGCTTGAGAAATGCACAAGGAAAGAAGATCTGGTGGAAAGCTTGGGTGGCAGCAGACTTTGACTCCCCTGAGAAACTGCCTCAGAAGCTGTGGTCCCAACTTTTGCTAAAACCCCTGCCTTCCTCTGGGGCACCTGACCTGGCCTCCAGTCTGAAGCACAAGGCTAGAGGTGCTAGACAGTGTTTGCCTTAAGAACAGTGAGTCAGTTTTTGTAGAGCTAGCCCTTGGCTGGGAGATGCCAGCATGGGAGCTACGGGGCACTGAGGATGATACCAACCCCCAACAGTGGCCAAGGAAGAAGAAGAATTTTGGTATCAAAGAAACTGAGTGGACACCTGTGGTGGCTCCACTGGGTGTTTCTATTGTTTCTAGAGAGGCATCCCCTCCACCCCAGAGAGTCTTCAGGTCTACTGGAAAATCTGCCCCCAAAACTGAGATCAGGCCTTCTGGGGTCTTCCCAGAGCACCCCACAGAGCCTTTGGAAGGCCATAGCACCAGATAGATCCTGTCATAGCCTCCCCACCATCCGTCAGAAGAGATTTCAGAGTTGCCAGAGGGCAACCAAGGGCTCCAGCGTGGCACATCATGCCCAAGGTACTATGTCCATGATCTGAGTGATGGCTGACCTGGGATTGCAGTTGAGGTGCAAGACTGATGAATGGTTACCAGGCGGATGGTTCCACCTCTAGGGTCCGAAAACACTCCCTTTCTTCTGGAGTGGGAGTGGGGGTCACAACTAAAGACATTTTCCCTCACTAGGCTAAGCATGACCAGCTTCTGAGAAACTCCAGAACCCCTCCTCAGTGCCAGCAAAGGGGCCCATTTGTTATCTCTCACATGCCTTTCACGTTTCTACCTTTCTTGTTCCATCTGTTCTCCCACCCTGGGGGGCCCTCTCCCCTTAGCAAAGTCCTCCTCATGCTTAGAGAACTTGCTCGGTATCACCTCCTTCACTGAGCCTTCTCTGATCACTCCATCCCTATCCTAGCCCTCTCTCCTCCAACCCTCAGTGTGTAAATCCCTTCTTGATGCTTATTGTTCATAATTTTTTGATTGATAGTTATATTTTCATGTGTGTGTCTGATCTGACAAATACATTGTAAACTCTTGGAGGCAGGGACCACATCTTAGATCTCTCTGTACACCCCAGACTATCTGTAACAGTGCTGGGTACACTGTAGGTGATCAATAAACACTTGTTGATTGAGTCTGTTTGTTGATTAAAAGGGGCCCAGACAAGGCAGAATGACTGGGGGGATATGGGTTAAGGGGAGGGGAGGATGGAAGTTAGATTTTCTCCCCACAGGGTGAATAGAAAATTCTAGACTTTACTGGAAACAATTAGAAAGCATGACAACCCCCCCCACCTCAAGAAACTCTACCTCTTCATCTTGCCGGGGCTCTACCCTTTTCACAATTGCTTCATTTAAGTTATTTGCTATATGATTGTATATTTATTCCTTTCTTTCTCTGAACCGGGAGAAGGTGAATGAGTTCTGATCATGTCCATTTGGCGGATGGGAATACTAAGCCCACACAAGTGAAGAAATTTGCCCAGGGCCACACAGCTGGTGTTAGAACCGCAGTCTCCTGATTCTCAGTGTAGGACCCTGCTGATTCTATATTATTCAGAGGCAATAGGAGGGGCCTCCTAGGGGTCCCAAAGCTGCCTAGGGAAAATAACTTACGGCCAGCCAGGTAACAATGAGGGTGCACAGACTCTCCTGGTCTTCCATGAGGGTGATCTGGGAAAGCAGGACCAATTCATCAAGTGTACCAGCTGGAACTACCCCCTGTGCCATGCTGGGCCCAGCTAGCTGCCTTACCAGGGGGATGCCAGGCTCATATCTGAATACGACATAATACCCCTATTCCAATTCTCCTAATTCTGGGGGTGTGGGAGTTCAGGAGGCGAATGATTTGGTCCTGTTCTAACCTCACTGGGAATTAACAAAGCCTCATTCATAAGGGTGTTAACTGTGGCAACACTGACGATCATGGGGCCCTACAAGATGCAGCTAAACCAGGCCCTGCACCTAGAGAGTCTCAGCACATAGTAGCTTGTTAAACCAGACACTGCCCTTGCACTTCGGAAATGGGCCTTCTTTTGTACAGACACTAGAACCTCAGCGCCAAACCAAGTTAGAGGGAATGGCAGCAGGTGGGAATATGGGTTGAGAGATGCTCTCTGGAAAGAAGGTTAACAAGGAGTCCTGTCTCTGGTCTTAGCAAGGAACCCCAAAGTCTTTGATTGGGAGTCACCAGAGGTTGGAAGACGGGGCTGCCTGTGCTGTGCTGAGTGGGCAGCACTGTAGATGGGCTCCGATGGCCACCACCTGGCAACCAAAGCACTCATGGAATTGTGGGTCCAGGATTCTGGTATCAGAAAGTATAGGAGGGGGCTGGGCACAGTGGCTCATGCTTGTAATCCCGAGGTGGGTGGATTGCCTGAGCTCACAAGTTTGAGACCAGCCGGAGCAAGAGTGAGACCTCGTCTCTAAAAATAGCTGGGTGTTGTAGCGGGTGCCTGTAAGTCCAAGCTACTTGGGAAGCTGAGGCAAGAGGATCGCTTAAGCCCAAGAGTTTGAGGTTGCTGTGAGCTGTGACGCCACAGGACTCTACCAAGGGTGACCAAGTCAGACTCTGTCTAAAAAATAAAAAAGAAAGAAAATATAGGAGGACCCATTGTTCTTCAAACTCCTACACTCCTGTGTCTTTGTCTGTCACTGGACCATGAAGGCCTTTGAGGGAAATAGGGTGCAGAGCTTTCCTTCATTTTAGGATAAGACTGGCCTGGGAGGTCTTCCCACCTTTGTTAATGTGGGAAGTTTCAATGGAAAAAGTTAGACATTTATTCTCAGCTAGAAAAACCAGGGAAGACCTGACAAAGAGCCACTATTCCTTTTGGCTGGTTGAGCAAGAAAAGCTTTGCTCTAGTTTCCTAGAAAACTTCCTGAGTCCTGCCTGGGTTCAAAGTAAACACCTTTCAGCTCACCCCATTACCTTCTCTCATAAAGTAATTTAGATTAGCCATAGACCTAGGGGATAGTGAAGGCCATTGTGTTTGCACCCCAGCCTCAGGGCTCTAACCCTTGCGCAAGGCAAGGAGAAATGTTTCTGCCCTCCCCTCCTCCTGATAATAATGTGACTCATGTTACATGAGTCCTGGAGTCCTAGTAACCCACTGCTATGTGATCACTAGTGGTGGTGGAAAGACTGAAACAGGCTTAATGGAAAGGCAAGTCCAAGTTTCTGAGAGACCTTCATTCAGCCAGTTAAATAGTCATTCAAACAGCCATCTGTCTGCCAGCCAGCCAGCCCATGCTGAGCTCTTACTCTGTGTTAGGCAACATGCTAAGGGCTTTGAGGGTGACCAGAGGGATCAAGGTAAAATCTGTACTTTTTTATTTTTTGAGACAGAGTCTCACTTTGTCACCTTTGGTAGAGGGCCGTGGCGTTACAGCTCACAGCAACCTCCAACTCTTGGGTTCAAGTGATTCTCTTGCCTCGGCCTCCCGAGTAGCTGGGACTACAGGTGCCCCCCACAACATCCAGCTATTTTTTTAGAGATGTGGTCTCTCTCTGGCTCAGGTTGGTCTTGAACTTGTGAGCTCAGGCCATCTGTGCTGGGCTTAGAGGCTGAGCTTAAAGACTGTACATTGTAGGAGCTGACAGACAATGTAGGGGAGATAAGATGTGCACATGTAACTGTGGTACAGGCAGAATAATGAGCACCGGGCAGTGAGAGAGATGGGAAATGTGACTTTAAGTTAGGGGTGTTAGGGGATGAGGAAAATAGTCACATAAGCCCCCTTAAGTTCCAATCTATATGAAATGAGGACCTGGCACTAACTGACCTTCTAGGGGAAGGATGATGGAAAGAAATGAGCCGCTGAAGCTGAAGGACTGTGGGAAATTGAGAAACAGGGTGGAGGGCAGCACTAAGGAGGTAACAGGGATATACTGCACATCAAGCCGAGAATCCTTTCGAGTTTGCCTTACAGGATCCCTACGTGGATGTAAAACAGGGAGAGAGAGTGACACTGGGGCTCAGTCTCTCCTCCATCTTCCCTTGGGCAGGTCTCTGGAAGTAGCTGAGAGCAGCAGTGGCAGTGCGCATCCAGCTAGCCGGAGGCCTTCTGGCTCCAGACCAGAGGCGAAAGAGCGTGGGAGTAGGCAGAGGGGACAGTAGGGCCTAGTGCTCCAAGGAAGGTAAATGAGGCCTTGCAGGGTCAACTGTTCCTTCCCAGTTTGCCCTGGGCCCTTGGACAGGGGATGCTTTTGAGCATCCAGCTGCCCACTCTGGGACACAGAGGCCTCAGGCTGGGAAGTGAGCATGCTAGCCCTCAGCTGGCTGCAGCCTGGCTTTGGCCCAGACTGGTCTCCCTGCCCAAGCGGCTCTTGGCTTTGATGAGAAATTCTGTTATCTCAGGACGGGGAAAGAACCTCAAACAGGAAGTCCAGCAGGTTATCTCTCTCTTCTGCCGTAAGAGGTGGCTCACAATATGCTCCGATGTGATCACTGATAAAATATTAACAGGTTGTTATCAGGCACAGTGATAGAGGCTGTAATCTGACCACCTCCTACACCCATGATCCACCACTTTCCTGGGAATTGCAGCTCCAGGATTCCTAGTAAACGCTCGCTTACAAGTTCCTGCTCTAGGCTTCACTGCTCCAGAAAACAAGTGCGAAGCCACTATGCAAGGACACATCATCAAGACCCTTTTAGGAGGATGCTGCTGCTTGCCTGTCCTCCTTGAAATCCAATTCTTCCAGAACATAATCTCACCATTTCACAGGTCACCTCCTAAGGCCTTTGAAGAACATTATATTCAAATGCTCATGACTTGGTGGAATAACACTGATAATGCTCACAGGATTTTATTATTTATTTATTTGTTTATTTATTTATTATTTTTTTAGATAGAGTCTCAAGCTGTCGCCCTGGGTAGAATGCCATGGTGTCATAGCTCCTAGCAACCTCCAACTCTTGGGCTCAAGCGATCCTCTTGCCTCAGTTTTTCTATTTTAGTAGACATTGAGTCTAGCTTTTGCTCAGGTTGGTCTTGAACCTGTGAGCTCAAGAAATCCACCCGCCTCAGCCTCCCAGAGAGTTAGGGTTACAGGCATGAGCCACCACCCCCGACCTGCTCACATGATTTTAAAAAGATAGTAGAAGGGCCAGGCATGATGATTCACACCTGTAATCCTAGCACTCTGGGAGGCCAAGGTGGTTGGTTCCCTGAGCTCACAGGTTCCAGACCAGCCTGAGCCAAAGTGACACCTCTTCTCTAAAAATAGCTGAGCACTGTGGTGGGTACCTATAGTCCCAGTTACTCAGGAGGCTGAGGCAAAAAGATCACTCAAGCTCAAGAGTTTGAAGTTGCTGTGAGCTGTGACACTAGGGGACTCTACCGAGGGGGACAAAGTGAGACTCTGTCTCAAAAAAAAAAAAAAGTTAGTAGAGACTATAATGGGATACGCAATGAGCTGCCAAATGAGTATGAGCAGTGTAGCAAGCAACCCAGCTTTTGAATGAGTGCTCCTATTCTCCAGTGGGCTTTCAAAGTCTGTGGGTGGTGACTGCGGCTCATGGAGTAGGGCTCCGGCCCCGTATACCAGAGGTGGCGGGTTCAAACCCGGCCCTGGCCAAAAACTGAAAAAAACAAACAAACAAACAACAAAAACAAAGTCTGTGATATTTGACAAAGTTCTGTGGAGGAGAAAGGCTAGTTACAGCAAAAGTATGAAGGGAAGATGTTCTTTGCAGCCTATTCACCTGAATTTATTGGTGGGATTACCCAATGGGATGAAAGAGCATGGAGCAGCAATCTCACCAAAGGTATCTGATGATATTATGAAGACCTGTGACCTCCATCCCCTGGGCTGTGGACTGGTACTGGCCTGCCACACTCCAGGAGGTGAGGGGCAAGCAAGTGAAGCTTCATCTGTATTTATAGCTCCTCTCCATCACTGCCATCACTGCCTGAGCTCTGCTTTCTGTAGGATAAGCAGTGGCACTAAATTCTCAGGGGAGTGCAAATTTTAACATCAACTAGACATGGGAGGGATCTAGTTTGCACGAAACCCTTCACCCCCACCCCCACCCCACCGTCAGTGGATAAATTGTCTTCTTTGAAACTGGTTTCTGTTGTCAAAAAGGGTAGGGACTGCTGGTGAAGACCTCACTCCTTTGGTTTAAAGGTGATGCATGCCTTGATTAAAAAGTAAGTATGACTGTGGCTCATCGAGTAGGGCGCCAGCCCCATATACTGAGGGTGGCGGGTTCAAACCCGGCCCTGGCTGAACTACAAAACAGAAAAATAGCTGGGCATTGTGGCGGGCGCCTGTAGTCCCAGGTCCCAGCTACTCGGGAGGCTGAGGCAAGAGAATCGCCTGAGCCCAGGAGTTGGAGGTTGCTGTGAGCTTTGTGACACCATGGCACTCTACCGAGGGCGATAAAGTGAGACTCTGTCTCTACAAAAAAAAAAAGAAAAGCAAGTATGGGGGCCAGCCTCAGTCACACCAATAATCCTAGTACTCTGGGAGGGTGAGGCAGGTAGATTTCTTGAGTTCACGAGTTCAAGAATAGCCTGAGCAAAAGTGAGACTCGGTTTCTAAAAAATAGCCAGACACTGTGGTGGGTGCCTGTAATCCCAGCTACTTGGGAGGCTGAGGTAAGTGAATCACTTGAGCCCAGGAGTTGGAGATTGCTGTGAGCTATGACACCACCGCACTCTACCTGGGGCAACACAGTGAAACTTTGTCTCAAAAAATAAATAAAAATAAAAATATCTATATAAAGCAAGTATGTTTTTGGGGAAAAACAACACATTCAGCCATAGATCAGCCATTAACACTAGAATTTACATCGGTTTCTCAGTTTAACTCTAAAAGGAGCCAGAAGAAGAGTCTGATGCCTTTAAAAAATAGAAAGCAATTCAGAGAAAAAGGACTCAGGAATTTGGGGAATCAGAGGACTTGTCTAAATAACATCCTCTTCAACTAAATGATTCAAAAATGGAGATGAGGTAGAAATCAAGAAAAAAGCAGGCAGGATGAGAAAGGTGGTGCCTGTTGGCAATTCCAGAGGCACCTCATATGGTTAATTTTACTCCTCTGTGTGTAATAATAAACCAATATGTTCTCAAGTGTCACTTTCTCACTCCCGAAGAGACTTGCCCAACTCAGCACTGTCTGGGGAGGGAGGATTCAAAGCAGCCAGTGAGAACACCCACAGGCAGGGGACAACAAGTCCAAGACCTCCTGGAGTGTAAGAGTAGGATCTCATGGCTGTTTTTTTTTTTTTTTTTTTTTTAATCAGGACAGCTGCCAAGCAACAGCTCCGAGTGAAAAACCCAGTCAAGAGGAAATGAATTTCCACGTTCTTTGGAAGGATATTTGTTACATAAGTGAACAATTTCCTGATCATGAGGACAGTTAAACATTGTGTGGGGCTGTGGAACTTTCTTCCTTGGAAAGTCCTATTAGTGTGGGTTAGTTCTAGCATTTTCCCATCACAAGGAAGAAGATGGGACCACTAATTTTTTTCTTTTTGGAGAGACAGAATCTCACTTTATCGCCCTGGGTAGAGTGCCGTGGCGTCACACAGCTCACAGCAACCTCCAACTCCTGGGCCCAGGCGATTCTCTTGCCTCAGCCTCCCAAGTAGTTGGGACTACAGGTGCCTGCCACAACGCCAGGTTATTTTTCTGTTTTGTGGTTCGGCCGAGGCAGGGTTTGAACTCGCCATCTTCGGTATATGGGGCCCTATTCGATGAGCCACAGGCGCCGCCCTGAGACCACTAATTTTTAAGATAGGCAGTATGTGTAATGGGCAGAGAGCTTGGACTCTGGAGTTAGACATACCTGGTTTGGATTTTGCCTCTGCACTCTCTAGCTGGGTGGCCTTTGGGAAAGCCACTTCAATTCACTACACTTTAGTTTTCTCATCTGTAAAATGGGGATGACACTGTCTGTAAGTGTGGTCATGGCCTATAATAGGTCTTAACAAACGATTAACTTATTACCTAAGTATAATGGTGACCTAAAGAGTAGGGTCAGATTCGCACCACAGTGTGTATGTCTTGGAAGAATGGGGTCAGACAACAAAGTGGATTTTCTATACCAGATTTGAATCTACACTAGCAACAGGTAGTCTTTTCCAGGTCCAAATTTGTCAAGATTCTTAGCAAATGTCCGAATGCCTTGAAGTCCTTGAATAGGCTCCCACTCATAATATTCTAACAGAAGCTAGGGCTAAAGCAGACTCGAGAAGTTGGAGAGTAAAGGGACAGTGATAGCTCTTTTACCTTCATCTAGATTTGCGAAAATCTGGATGGAACAGAAGCATGATTAACCAGGTCCCGTGGCTAGAGAAAAACAGCTCAGTCCAAGGGAACCAGAGACTGGGGCTAACTTTTCAAATTTAGGAAAACAATTAGGGAGATTTCAATAGCTACTTTTCTATAATTATTATTTTTTTGAGATAAGAATCTTACTCTGTTGCTTTAGGCTAGAGTACCATGGAGTTAGCCTAGCTCATGGCAACCTCAAACTCCTTGGCCCAAGCAATCCTCCTGCCTTAGCCTCCCAAGTAGCTGGGACTACAGGTGCATGCCACAACGCCTAGCTAAATTTTGTTTTTAGTAGAGAAGAGGGTCATGCTCTTGCTCAGGCTGGTCTTGAACTCCTGAGCTCAAGGGATCCTCCTGCCTTGGCCTCCCAGAGTGCTAGGCCCACAGGCCTGGTGGCAACTTTCCCATTGTTAAGCAGATTTACCATCAGTTCCATTTTGTTCCTTATGCTCTAAGTTGAATAATGAACTCTGGGGACGCTGATATTCACTCCTAGCTGTTTTTTGACTGCTTATCTGGAAAACCCTCCCCACACAACTCCACTTTCCACTCCTTCAGGTTTCCAGGGCCTATCTGGAAGACCAGACCTTCTGGGAATACTTTCCTGAGCCTCTACCTAGAGTTGTCTTGCTTGCCTTTGAGAATACAATGGGCAGATTTACGGAAAGTGTTTGGTATATAGAACACATCCAAAACATTTGCACTATTTTATCTAAAAGTGGGTTGGGGGGTTCTGGCGATGACCATCAAAACTTGGGGCTTGGGGATGGAGGCCAGTAACAAATTTTCTTTGCAGATTTTATTTTTCATTAGAAAACAAACACTATGTCTCAGTGACTAAAGCTTTCATATACATGAGACTATATGAGTATGTTCTCTCTCTCTCTTTCTTTTTTTTTTTTTTTTTTTTTTTTTTGGCACGGGGGTGTTTTTAACCCACCCCCACAGCAAAATGGGGCCGGCCCCTTAGCCCTTTTTGCCCCAGGTGCCCCCCGA
>CAUYRH010021156.1:0-10222 GCA_963574655.1 Perodicticus potto | reverse complement strand
GAGAGCGCCACGGCACCCTAGAAGGGGAAGGAGGTTTGGTTTTTAGAAGGTCTCTCCCATGGGGTAGGATGGGAGGATGTCCGGACTCTGCTGGCTTGTTTGTATGGAGGTATGGCGAACCTCCTTCATGGGGGAGGGGACTCCTGTCCGCTTCATGATGTGCTCTGTACCTTTTTGTTTGTGTCCTCGGGGTCTCAGTTCTCCCCAGCAGGGTTGATGTGCGCTCTTCAACCTTTTCTTTTGGCTCAGATCCAAACCCTCGGCTTTCTTGCTGAGTTTCTGTCCTTTAACACTCCTTTTGGACGGGAACCTCTGTGGAAAGCTGGCTACAGATCACCATCTTCCTTCTTTCAATTTTTTAATCATTATTTTTCATGTAGTTTCAGGCACATAAATTATGTTACTTTTTTTAGCTATTATTTCATTAAATTGCTTTATAAAAACTACTGAAGTTGTACCACTGGCAGAGCAGCATTGGAGAGGTTGCTCTCACTAGTCTTCAGAATAGCCAGCTTTTCTCATAATAAAGCTATATGAGGATCTGCTCCCTATCTCTGTGTTTGGCTATAGTGACAGGTGACCAAGCCACTTTCCTTCTGCAAAAGTCTGAACTGGGATGAGATATCTCATTATGGTTTTGATTTGCATTTCCATGATTAGTGATGTTGAGTATTTTTTCATATATTTGTAGGCCATATGTAAGTATGTATTTTTTTCTTGAGAAATATCTATTCAGATCATTTGCCTATTTTTTTCGTTTTTTGGTTACATATTAAGTGTTTATTAAATACTTTTCTAAAGGTCCCAGAAGCCAGTAGGACCTTTAGTTAGGACTGAGAATCATATGCAAGGATGGCACATATAAAAATATTTGCTTAATAGTTCAACATAATTTTCCTTTGAACTAGAACCTCCTATTAACCTGAAGAGTTCAGTGGCACAGTATCCTCTCATTAAAAGTTTTTTTTTTTTTTATTAAGCCATATACACATAGATCATGAATACATTTATGCATGTATGGGGCACAATGTGTTGTTTTTTTATACAATTTGACTTGCTTACATCAAACTAATTAATATAGCTTTCACCTCATTTACTTGACTATTATGTTAAGACATTTATGTTCTACACTTGATAGATTTGACTTGTACCCTTGCAATATGCTCCATAGGTGTGGTTGCGCTGTTTACCCTCCCTCTATAAACCTCTCCTTCTCCCTTCCCTCCCTTCCCACTCCATTTCTCTCCTTCATCCTGGGTTATAGTTGTTTTTCATCTTTCATAAGAAAGTGTGAGTACATATAAGTTGGTTTCATAGAAGTATTGAGTACATTAGATACTTTTTCCTCCATTCTTGAGATACTTTACTCAGCAGAATATGTTCCAGGTCCCTCCATGTAAACATAAAAGAGGTAAATTCCCCATCTTTTTTTTAAGGCTGCATAGTATTCCATGATATACATATACCACAATTTATTAATCCATTCATGGGTCAATGGGCACTTGGGCTTCTTCCATAACTTGGCTATTATGAATTGAGCTGCAATTAATAATCTGGTGCAAATATCTTTTTTTGCAAAGTGATTTTTGGTCTTTTGCATATACTTCTAGTAGAGGAATTGCAGGATCCAATGGCAGGTCAATTTTTAGATCCCTGAGTGTTCTCCAAACTTTTTTCCAAAAGGACTGTATTAGCTTGCATTCCCACCAACAGTGGAGAAGTGTTCCCTTTTCTCCACATCCATGCCAACATCTGTAGTTTTGGGATTTTATTATGTGGGGCTACTCTTACTGGAGTTAGATGGTATCTCAAAGCAGTTTTGATTTGCATTTCTCTGATGATTAAAGATGATGAGCGTTTTTCATGTGTCTGTAGACCATGCACCTGTCTTCTTTGGAGAAGCTTCTGCTCAGGTCTCTTGCCCATAGTGAAATGGGATCACTTGTTCTTTTCTTATTAATAAGTTTGAGTTCTTTGTGGATTCTTGTTATCAGACCTTTGTCAGAAACGTAACCTGCAAATATCCTCTCCCATTCTGAGGGCAGTATACTTGCTTTACTTACTGTGTTCTTGGAAGTGCAAAAGCCTTTTAGTTTGATCAGATCCCAGTAATGTATTTTTGGTATTGCCTCAATTACCTGGAGGTCCTCCTCATAAAGTTTTCTTCCAGACCAGTTTCTTCAAGTGTTTCCCCTGCACTCTCTCCAAGAATATTTATGGTTTCATGTCTTAGGTTTAAGTCTTTTATCCAGTGAGAGTCAGTTTTTGTTAGAGGTGAAAGGTGTGGGTCCAGTTTCAGTCTTCTACAAGTCACCAGCCAATTAACCCAGTACCATTTGTTAAATAGGGAGTCTTTCCCCCAATTTATGTTTTTGATAGACTTATCAAAGATCAAGTGATGATAAGTGTCTGGATTCATCTCTTGGTTCTCAATTCTGTTCCATACATCTACCTCTCTATGTTTGTGCCAGTACCATGCTGTTTTGATCAGTAAAGATTTATAGTATAGTCTGAAGTCTGGTGGCATGATTCCATCTGATTTGTTTTTATTTCTGAGTAATGTCTTGGCTATTTGAGGTTTTTCTGTTTCCATATAAAATGAGGTACTACTTTTTCCAGATCTTTAAAGTATGACAGAGGTGCTTTAATGGGGATTGCATTAAATCTGTAGATTGCTTTGGATGGTATGGACATATTAACAATGTTGATTCTTCCAAGCCATGAGCATGGTATGTTTTTCCATTTCTTGACATCTTCAGCTATTTCTTTTCTCAGAGTTTCATAGTTCTCCTTATAGAGATCTTTCACATTCTTTGTTAGGTACACTCCCAGATATTTCATTTTCTTTGGCACTACTGTAAGGGGAATAGAGTCCATGACTGTTTTTTCAGCTTGACTATTGTTGATATATATGAATGCTACTGATTTTTGAGTATTGATTTTGTAGCCTGAGATGCTGCTGTATTCCTTGATCACTTCTAAGAGTTTTGTGGTTGAGTCCCTGAGATTTTCCAGGTATACAATCAAATCATCTGCAAAAAGTGAAAGTTTGATCTCCTCTGATCCTATATGGATACCCTTGATTGCCTTCTCTTGCCTGATTGAAATGGCTAAGACTTCCATTACAATGTCAAAAAGCAGTGGAGACAATGGGCAACCTTGCCTGGTTCCTGATCTGAGTGGAAATGTTTTCAATTTAACTCCATTCAATACGATATTGGCTGTAGCTTTGCTGTAGATGGCCTCTATCAGTATAAGAAATGTCCCTTCTATACCTATTTTCTTAAGTGTTCTGATCATAAAAGGATGCTGGATATTATCAAAAGCTTTTTCTGCATCAAATGAGAGAATCGTATGGTCTTTGTTTTTTAATTTGTTTATATGATGTATTATATTTATAGATTTACCTATATTAAACCAGCCTTGAGAGTCTGGGATAAGACCCACTTGGTTGTGGTGTATAATTTGTTTGATGTGTTGCTGGATTCTGTTTGCTAGGATATTATTAAATATTTTTGTTATAAATATTCATTAGTGATATTGGTCTATAGTTTTCTTTTCTTGTTGGGTCTTTTCCTGGTTTGGGGATTAGGGTGACGTTTGCTTCATAGAATGTCTGGGAAGTATTCCTTCTTTTTCTATGTTTTGGAAAAGGGTAAGTAATATGGGTATTGGTTGCTCTTTAAAGGTTTGGTAGAATTCAGATGTGAAGCCATCTGGCCCCTGGCTTTTCTTTTTAGGGAGATTTTGTATAGTTGATGCAATTTCAGAACTTGATATAGGCCTGTTCAATATTTCCACTTCTTCCTGGCTAAGTCTAGGAAGGTGGCGTGGTTCCAAGTATTGGTCAATTTCCTTCAGATTTTCATATTTCTGAGAATAGAGTTTTTTTGCAATATTTGTTAAGGAGTTTTTTGAATTTCTGCAGAGTCTGTAGTTATCTTGTCTCTACAATTTATGATTGATGAAATTAGAGATTTTACTCTTTTATTTCTGGTTAGGTTAGTCAAAGATTTATCTATTTTATTGACCTTTTTGAAAAACCAACTTTTTGATTTATTGATCTGTTGTATAATTCTTTCATTTTCAATTTCATTTAATTCTGCTCTAATTTTGGTTATTTCTTCTCTTCTGCTGGATTTGGGGTTGGGATTTTCTTCCTTTTCCAGTTGCTTGAGATGTCCCATTAAGTTCTTGATGTCCTCTCTTTCCATTCTCTTGAGGAAGGCTTGATATGCTATAAATTTCCATCTTAGTACTGCCTTTGCAATATCCCAGAGGTTCTGGTAGTTTGTGTCTTCATTATCATTTTGCTCCAAAAATTTGGTAATTTCTTTATTAATCTCAACTATGACCCAGTTATCATTTAGCATCAGGTTACTTAGTTTCCATGTGTTTGTGTGAGTTTGCAGATTCCTGTTGTTACTGAGTTCAACTTTTATTCCATGATGGTCTGAGAAGATGCAAGGAATAATTTCTATTTTTAAAAATTTGCTGAGGTTAGCCTTGTGACCTAAGATGTGATCAAATTTGGAGGATGTTCCATGGGCTGATGAGAAAAATGTGTAATCAGTTTTGTTGGGATGAAATGTTCTGTAGATGTCTGTTAAATCCATATGTTGAGTGGTTAAGTTTAAGTCTAAAATTTCTTTGCTTAGTTTTTTTTTTTTTTTGTAGAGACAGAGTTTCACTTTATCACCCTTGGTAGAGTGCCATGGCATCACACAGCTCACAGCAACCTCCAACTCCTGGGCTTAGGCATTCTCTTGCCTCAGCCTCCCGAGTAGCTGGGACCACAGGTGCCTGCCACAATGCCCAGCTATTTTTTCTGTTGTTGTTGTTGCAGTTTGGCTGGGGCTGGCTTTGAACCCACCACCTTCGGTATATGGGGCCAGTGCCTTACTGACTGAGCCACAGGCACCACCTTTGCTTAGTTTTTTATTGGCGGATGTATCCAACACAGCCAAAGGGGTTTTAAAATCTCTGATATTATAGTGCTGGAGGAAATCAAGTTGCTCATGTCAGTTAGAGTCTCTCTTATAAATTGAAAAGCATTCTTGTTGGGTGCATAAATATTAATGATTGAAATCTCATCATGTTGAGTGTTTCCAGTGACTATCCTTATCTTTCCTTACTTTTGTTGGTTTAAAGCTTATTGTATATGCGAATAAAATTGCAACACCTGCTTTTTCCTGCGTTCCATTTGCCTGAATTATAGATGACCATTCCTTTACCCTGGGTCTATATTTATCTTTTAAGGTAAGATGATATTCTTGTATGCAGCAGATATCTGGCCTGAGTTTTTGTATCCAACCTGTGCCTCTTTATAGGGCAATTTAAGCCATTCACATTAATTAAGAGTAGTGATAAGCCTGGTATTATTTTGGGTGCCAAATTTTCTCAATGTCCAGTGGACATTTTTAATCCTTTTGCCACTCTGGAAGTTGGGTTTTGATCAAAAATTTCTGAGTGGGTTTACTTTGGTGGTAAAACATTTTGGTGGTCATTTTGGAGGATGAGTCTGAGAATATCCTGGAGAGTAGGTTTAGTTATGGCAAATTTCTTTAGCATCTGAATATCATTAAACTATTTAATTTCTCCATCATAAACAAAGCTCAGTTTAGCTGGTTACAGGATCCTGGGTTGAAAATTGTTTTGTTTTGGGAAGTTGAAGGTAGATGACCATCCTCTTTTAGCTTGAAAAGTTTCAGCAGAGAGATCTACAGTCATTCTAATATTCTTCCCCTTGTAGGTTATGGTTTTCTTTTGTCTGGCTGCTTGCAGTATTTTCTCCTTCATATTAACTTTGGTGAAGTTAAGTATAAAATGCCTGGGAGATGCTTTATTTGGGTTGAGTTGTACTGGGGTTCTGAAACTGCTATCTGAATTTCAGAATCTCTTGAGATGTTTGGGAAGTTCTCAATTATCTCTTGGAGTAGAGCATCTGTACCTTTAGAAGCAATCTCATCACCTTCAGGAATTCCTATAAGGTGAATATTAGTTTCTTGGAATTATCCCAGAGCTCTTTAAGAGAATGATCTGTTTTTGCTCTCCATTTCTCTTCCTCTTTGTGCATTTGGGAGCATTCAAAAGCGTTGTCTTCAGTGTCAGAAATCTTTTCTTCTGCCTGCTCCATTCTGTTACTGAGGGATTCTACTGTATTTCTCATATCTTGGAAGGCTGCAACTTCTTTTCTCAATGTGTCAAAATATTTGGTGAGTTTGTATTTGAATTCATTGAATTCTTGAGACAACTTTTGAATTATTCCTCGAATTTCTAATTCAAACTTTACCTCCATTCTGTTAATCTTATTTGCCATCTAAATTCTAAATTCGATTACTGACATCTCAGCCATCTGTTTATGAATGGGATTCTCTGTTTGGCTGGTTTGTTTTTCCTTGGGGAAATTGCTTTGCTCTGATTATTCATGTTGCCAGAGTTTTCCCACTGATTCTGCCCCATGATTATTTTTCATAGTTTGGCTAGATGAATAGGTAAGGTGAAATTGGATTGGGGACTTCTGGGATTGTGGTTGACCAGCCCTTTATTAAGGGACTGAGACTGGTGACTGCAGTTTTTCCTCTACAGCTTTGCAAAGGACCCATACAGTACTACAGCCTGAGACTCTGGAGACCTGCTTGGTGTGGTGGGGCTAGGTGGCTCTGTCTTGTATTTAGCTGATCTCTGTCCAATTGTAGTGAATCAGTGACTCTGGGTTGAAGTCTCAGCTGAAATTTGTTTCCTTGGATTCGCAGCTTGCCTCGGCAGAGAAGACATGTGATTATCTATGTCTTCTTTCAGCTTGGCTCCCACCCTTCAGTGTTGTTGGGTTCTTTTGGCTGTTATCTCTCCCTCTGGACTGGAGCTTCTGTTGAAAGCTGGCTCCAGTCAACCATCATATCCCATTCCCCCTTGTTCTTGTCGAATGTAAAAACTGGAGTTAGGGAAAATAGCCAACCCAAGGATTTAGCAAAACACAAGACACATTGAAACAGAATGAACAAATAAACAAACAAAAACCCCCAGACACACAAGCACACAGATGCACAATCAGAAACAAATAAACAAAATAAACAGAAAAAACAAAAGAAACAAAAAAACTCTAATGGGCTGATGTAAGCACTCTCAGCAATCATAAGAAGGGAAGAAGAGGAAAAGAAAAAAGAATAGTATTAATAATAATTAAAAATAATTTAACAATAACTCCTACAAGAAGGAAAAGGAAAAAAAAGCAAAAGAGCAAAAAGAATGAGCAAAGAAAAAAGAAAGAAAAACAGCACCACCAACAAAAGTATTATTCATATACATATACATGATTATATGTATGCTGTAGGGATCAACCTTAGCAGGAATATATTTATGTTGCAGTACACTTTCAGGACACCAGGTGGCGCCATGAGTTGTTCCTAGGCTTATACCTGATTCACAGTTTATGCTTTTTGGTGGTTGCCTGGCTACTCTCTTGGTGCTTAGACCCCTCTGAGTTGTTGATTCCACCCATCTCAAAAAATCTTAACAGGCAGGTTTCATAAATTCTCCCTGCAACAGTTCCCTTGAAGTAGGGGGGTATCCTGGACCTGCTTTGGGTGCTGGATGGCTGCCTGCAGGTGAGACTCAAATCATGACACCTGGCCCTGCAAAAGGTGCCTGTGGCAGTCCCCATTTCCGAAATTTCAAAATATGTCTGCTTCCTAACAGGGCTCCTTCTTACCTGAGTGTCTCTCTGGCAGCCTAGCCCTGGCGGTGCCGCTCCAGATGGTACCCCTATCTGACCACCAAATTCCACTCATAAGTCCGCACTTCACCAAATTTTCCATAAAACACCTGGCTACCCCAGGAACTGGGAATGGTAATCCTCTGTGGGGAAGGGGCTGGTTACCGCTGCTGCCACCGGCTGCTTCAGCAGTGGCACAGAAATTTTTCTGGCAGTCTCTGCAGCTCCAGATTACACTTTGAGTCCAGCAATCTGCCTTCACTGGGCACCAAGAACTGCCTGTCTACACTGATATTTCCTACCAGGAATGATCTAGCCCACTCACTCTCACCTGTTGTTCCGGGAGAGCTAAGCTAAAGTCTGTCTGGTCCGCCATCATGCTCCGCCTCCTAGACCCTGCCAAACTGTTGATTTCACAGATCTCAAAACATTTTACACTGATCTCTACATATGTTACATTGCTTGACTCATAAATAATACTCATAAAATTAATAGGGCCATAGTTTTATTTATTTATTTATTTATTTATTTATTTATTTATTTATTTTATATTGAATCATAGCTGTGTACATTAATTCGATCATGGGGTACAGTGTGCGGGTTTCACATACAATCTGAGATATTTTCATCTGCCTGATTGACATAACATTCATGAGATTTTCTCATTTACTGTGTGAAAACATTTGTGATCAGCATTTAGAAGTTTTCTCCATAGTTTTAAAGAGTATTTATGTAGCTCCCACCATGCATACAGAGACTCTTTAATATTGAAAAATAAAAAAAACTGAACTTCCCACCACTAGACAACATAAATTTGACCATCTAAGTTAAAAAACCCTTGCTTGGCTCAGCTTCTGTGGCTCAATGGGCTAAGGCGCCAGACACGTACACCTGAGCTGGCAGGTTCGAATCCAGCCTAGGCCCGCCAAACAACAGCTGCAACAACAACAAAAAAAATGGCCGGGCGTTGTGGCGGGCTCCTGTAGTCGCAGCTACTTGGGAAGCAGAGGTAGTAGACTTGCTTGAGCCCAGGCATTGGAGGTTGCTGTGAGCCGTGATGCCACAGCACTCTATCCAGGGTGACAGCTTGAGGCTCTGTCTCAAAAAAAAAAAAAAAAACAAAAAACCCTCTCTAAAACATAAGGAATCATTTCATTCATAAATAATGTTTGTAGTTTTCTAAGAAATCTAGCATTGCAGAGTAACAAAGTCTCACAATTCAGGGTTGTAAAAATATCAGCTTTAAAATCTGAACATTAATATTTGGACCCCTACATTAGGAAAACACTCAAGTTCTGAAATACTACATTATAAAGAGCAATGTGTTTCTTTGCTCAGTAGCTGCTGCTAGAATCAGAGTCACGGACATCCTCACTAAGGCTGTGTGTATTTGAGCAATAGATCTGAGCTTGTCAGGAAGAAAGGATATCCCAACCAAGTGGCTTTACCCTGCAAGGAGAAAAGCCTGCCTGGAGGGCAAGTGCATGCTGCCCGCTTCGTCATCTGCACGTGGCTGACCCTAATGTGTTCCCCAGGTTTCACGGTACTCTGTACAGAGACTCAAAACAACCACAGCAGAATGCGCGACCATCCTTCATGATATGGGGCATTAAGAAGGTTGAGAACCACTACTATAGACCCTTGCTGCTTTTCTCTGTCTTGGGATACAAACGAGATAGGTAGGTTTGTTCTTGAATTTTTTTTTTAATTGAATCATAACTGTGTACATTAGTTCAATCATGGAGTACAGTGTGCCAGCTTCATATACAATCTGAGATAATTTCATCTGCCTATTTGACATAACATTTGTGAGATTTTCTCATTTATTGTGTGAAAACATTTGTGTTCTGCATTTAGTAATTTTCTCCTGACCCTTCAAAGATGCACCTCAAGTGTGATCTCACCCTTTATCCTCTCTCCCCCATACCCTCTCCCTCCCCTTCTCTCCCTCTCCCCTTTCCCCGTCTTCTTGTGCAATAACTGGGTTGTAACCTTCACTTGAAAGATATAAATTTGCTTCATATTAGGGCTGTATACATTGGATACTTTTTCTTCCATTCTTGAGATACTTTGGTAAGGAGAATGTGTTCCAGCTCCATCCATGTACATATGAAAGAGGTAAAGTCACCATCTTTCTTTAAGGCTGCATAATATTCCATGGTATACAAGTACCACAATTTATTAATCCATTCATGGATAGATGGGCACTTGGGCTTCTTCCATGACTTAGCAATTATGAATTGGGCTGCAATAAACAATCTGGTACAGATATATTTGTTGTAATGTGATTTTTGGTCCTCTGGGTATATACCAAGTAAAGGAATTATAGGGTCAAATGGCAAGTCTGTTTTTAGATCTCTGAACATTTTTCCAAAAGGGATGTATTAGTTTGCATTCCCACCAGCAATGTAGAAGTGTTCCCTTTTCTCCACATCCACACCAACATCTCTGGTTTTGGGATTTCATCATGTGGGCTAATCTTACTGGAGTTAGATGATATCTCAAGGT
>CAUYRH010021154.1:0-14431 GCA_963574655.1 Perodicticus potto | reverse complement strand
TGTGTGAGAGGGATGGTGGCTGGGGCCGTGGGCCCAAGGGCTCCATCTGCAGTGGGGACTGCCCTGCCATCATACTAGTTGGAGAACAAGGTGTGGGAGGCTGGCCATGGTCTTCGGATTTTCATGGTATCTTAGGAATGGGATTCTAATGGCATTTTTATAGATGAAGTAGGGAGATCATTATTTTATTGGGGTTCTAATTTATCCAGCTGTTCCGTGTAGAGGATACTTCTTGCATTATCCACATCTTTTGTTTTCCATTCCCTTGTGCCATAGACATATACAGTAGAATTGCCTGTACTCCTTGGGGAGAATAAACTGCTGATATTAAAGTTTGTAGACAACATGAGTGTTGTGTGAGAGCAGTTTCTGTGATGTCTTGGGACAGTATTAAATGTTGGCTAACTGTACTGTTTGGCAGGAGGGAAACCATGGGGGATGAGAATATGGGAAACATTGTCGGCCCCACGGTGGCTTTTGAGACCTCTGTTCAATTCATCATAGAATCTCAAGTAGATGGGTTTACACAGTACTGTCGAGTATTTCCTGAAGGTTCTCTTAGCCTTTTCCAAATCGAAGCAGCTTCAGTCTGTGGTTAAGTTCCCAAATGAATCCCGGCAAACAGGCTTTTTCCAAATGGATCAAATAGCACTTAATAAAAATGGAACTGTGTCTACATACATAGCCACACATGCATGAAAATGAATTCCAATGGCAAATGCTGTAGATCTTGTTGGAAAAAAACCCACCTCTTAAAAATGGTCTTTGGAAGGGAGAGGGGAGAAGGGGGTTGGGAGAGGGGAGTAGGGAGGGGGTTGGTGTGCTCCCACCTAGTGGACACAATGTAAGGGACATCTCCTGGGTGAGGGACACACCTACAACAGGGACCTCATCTAACAAACGCAAACATTGGAACCTCATCTTATGTGGCCTCATGTTAATCTGAAAAAACAAAGTCTTTGGTGTTCTTGTTCCTTGTAATTGGATTTGACTCAGAGGTGAATGTTAGGGGAAGTTTGAATTTATGTGGCTATTTTGGGTGGGTAGTGGGATGGAAAAATACTGAAAATGAATTTCAGATTTCTCTGGTTTTCTTGGAGCTTCCAAATGGCTGCCCTCACCTCACATTTAAAATGTTATCTCTTGGGCTGAAGTGTAGGTTTGGAAAAGAATAGCATTCAGGCAATATTTTAGAAGAGTTAGCACCTAAGGATGGGATTTACAATTTACAAGTCATATCTACCTTTCCCTTTAAGAAACCTTTGTGTTTTCACAAGAGGCCTTAAATCCAGGCAGTCCCCACCTTTCAACTTCGTGTATTCCTGGGAACCACATAGTAAAATGCACATCCATGAGACATTATTTCCCTGTAGGAGTAACAGTTGGTATTGTAGATTTCTTACGCTATATGCAGGCACTGTTCTAAGCATTTTACATACATTAAATTATTTACTTTTCATAATAACCTCGTGAAGTAGTTACTTTATCATCTCAACTTATGTATGAAGCAACTAAGGCACAGAGAGACAGAGGTAATTAACGGAGACACCAGCATTTGAATTTAGGCTATTGGACTTCAAAGTTTGAACTGTTAAACCATGACGCTATCTTGCACCTCAATGTTAAAACGTTACTATAGTTTTTAAATAAACATTTACTAGCCAGATACAACCAAAAGTCTATCATAAAAGCAAAGACATGTTAATTCACTTATGTAGTTATTCAATGTAATAATTATAATCTACTTGATAATTAAATAGAAAATTATTTTGATTCTTCTAAAATGGGAAATAAATGTATCAGACTATTCAGAGGTTTAATTTCCCATTAAGCAAGTATGATACAGTTTTTTCTGTGATGTAAATTTATAAACAATATGCTAAAAATGTAATCGCATAATTCATTTTAAGTCTGGCTTAGACTTTGGAAGGGCTTTTGTGGTTTGGATGCTCTGGTTTTCTCCATACAGCTCCCTAGAAATGTGTGCTAATATTTTCTTTCACCCACTTCTGAAGGACAGTGTGTGAGGTTGTGGTATTCCAGGCTGGCAGTTTTTCCAGCTGTCTTCTGGCTCCCATAGTATCTGTTGAAAAGTCAGCTTAATTCATATCATATTGCTGTGGGACCCAGGGGTCTCGGTGGTTTTGGTTGAAGGTGGGAAAATGTTTCCCTGCCTCTGGTGGATGTGATGGAATTCTGGGGGTTAATGTGCCAAGTCCCTCTGAATCCTGTTTGTCGGTGTCACACCACATTCTCAGGATAGTGAGTTTAGTTATCAGATTACTAAACATGATCGTCTTACACATAGAACTTTAACAGCAAAGCCCATGAACTCGGTTCTCTCTCCCCCCCCCCCCGTGTGTCCCTGCAGCACAGACCCTGGATTCTCATGGTCTACGGAATGTGGGCCTGCTGGTGTGTGCTGGGGACCCCCGGAGTGGCCCTGGTTCTGCTCCACACCTTCATCTCCTTCTGTGTGGCCCAGTTCCGGTCGCTGATCCTGTCGTGGCTCTGTTCTCTCCTCTTGCTTTCCACACTGAGGCTGCAAGAGGTGGAGGAAGTTAAGGTAAGTGGCTTTCCGTTACCACAGGGAGGGGAAAGCTCCTTCAGCTTTGCCCTTATCTCTGAGGATGCCTTTCTTTCCTGACAAGAGACAATCATAGAACCATGATGGGGCTCCCCCTAGTGGCCCTACAGGGTTGATACATAAGAACCCTTGGTGGGGCGTTCTGCAATCTTGTTTCTTATCTCTGACCTAGGCACAGAAGGTTGCTCAAGGCAAACCCTGTACTTTTTCTCCCAGTTTAAGAAGACATGGTGGGTGCCAGATGTTACAGGACCTGAGGGACAGAAACAAAGGGAAAAGAAATGAATAGGCTACTAGACATTTAATAAACATCATCTGGAGAGCACTTTACAGTTTGTAGGGAACACACACATTCCTCATCTCCTCCAGTGCCCACAAGGGCCCTGTGATGGAAAGGCAGGTGTTTTTCTTCTTAATTAATGGAACAGATTTATTTATTTTTTGCTATTACCATTTTTATGAATTTAACTATATAAAAGAAGAAAAATAAAAGGTGTACAATTTGGTAAGGAAGAAACAAAACTGTCATTACTGCAAATGATAGAATTATCTACATAGAAAATAAAATGACAGTTTTTTGAGCTGATAAAAGACTTCAGCAAGGATGGTGGATATAGGTCAATCTGTATGAGTCAACACATATTTATAATCAGCAACCACGCAGTAAGAAAGTGTGTGTATTTAAATGATGCTATTTACAATGGCAACATAAGTAATATTCTGGGGAATAAACCGCATAAGATATGTGCAGGATCTTTAAGAGGAAATTGACAATCTACTGAAAGACATTAATAAGCCCTAAGGTGAAAGACTTATTTATTATCTACTGACTAGTCCCCTGGAAACTCTTTGAATATAGAAGGTAAAAACAAAGTGTTTTGCCCCAAAGGCCACAGACCAAACTTTTGTTTCTGTGAACCCAAAGACATTTCCTTAAACTACCTGTCGGTTGTTTGTGCTAATGGGGGAGGACGTTGGGCTAAAACCCTACTTTTTTATGGCTTTTGTTCACATTAGTAAAATTTTCTTTTATAGGCGTTTACCTTCTTAGCTTTATTTTTTTCTTGGTCACAATAAAAGTACATTTTTATTTTGTGAATGGACACTAGATTTGGCCCAAGGGATGCTGGATGGCAGAGCTGTGTCCCAGGTTCAGGAGTTTGGTGTGTGTTGCTGAGCTCACTGACCCTTTGTGAACTCTCCCCACACTGCCTTATCACCGCCTGGGCTGTGTGCGGCATCTCCTGGACCACTCTGGGCCGTCTGGGCCTGTCTTTGGTAACTGGAATGACTTAGCCCTGCTCATCTCAGGCCCGTTCTGGCTTCCCTCTCTCGCAGCAGCGTTTACATTTTCAAGTTGGAGAATCTGGCCTGTCATCAAGCGACCAGGGAAGCCAGTTGGGAGGGGTGGTCTGTGTGGAGCTGTCAACCATTCAGAAGTGGGAGCTTTCCTCTGGGGTAGAAGTGTATCCAGGAAGAACACCAGTGCAGGGCCTCAGCTCCGGTGTCTGTCCCCAGGCTCTGGACAGTAGAGTGCCTTCAGCTTCAGGGTCAGTCAACTTCCGAGAATAGTCAGCCTGAGAGACTCGTGGTTCCGAACACATGGGGGACCTTGTGCCCGGGGCAGAGCCATGGCCGTCTTCTGTCTTCATCAACCTTCTTCCCTATCCTGATTCTCAGACGGTGCTTACAGGGGAAGTGCTGGTTAATCTGCTTGTCTTTCCCTTGACACATGTTCACATTTTTGCCCTGTCTCTCGGAACCACCCTCCTCATCCCTGTCCACCAAGTTCTCTTTCAAAGTATGGCTTAGACCTCCATCTGGTGCAGTTCCTAGGTCTGTGTACAGCCCCTCTCCCATGCCAGGTGAGACGCCTCAGGTGAAATCAGGGAGTTGTGGTGACTGCTTCCCTGGTGCCGGGCTCCGTGCTGAATGAGGTTTTTTGTCTTCCCTCTACATGATGCACCATTGCTTGGTGTGTCTGGGTTTGTAGATGAGGGTATAACCTTCTTCAGGGGGAAGGATCGTGTTTCCATGCACCGTACACGGGACTCTGGCCAGTTCCCTGCAGGTGCTGATGGAGCGACTGTGCCTGTGGAGATGGAATGTGGTTAGAGGAAGGGGTGGGCACGGGCAGTGTCCCACGAGGCTTCATGTGATACAGGCCACTTATATACTCCTGTATTCCGGATGGTGAGGGCCAGCAGCGCTCTGAATGGGATACGCCTCTAGCCAGTCAGTTTTTCTGTGGCTCTGTTTTATTTCTTTACCTTCACCCCATTATTATTCCTTGCACAATCTTGGGAAGTTTTTGATAATCTTTCTTCAGTCACTGTGGGACTACAACTCCCGTGACGTCTTTATTTTGGTTCATTCATTCACTCCTTTGTTGATCCGGGTGACTGCACACGGAATTCATGTGCCTGGGTCAGCACGGTGGTGGGAAGGAGCACGACAGGGGAAATGGGCCGATGGCCTGTTTTCTAGCGTCTTCTGTTCACTGTCTCCTCCCAGTCTTGAAGCTGGAGGCGGCCATTTAACCTCTGAGCCTTTCTTTCATTAGTGATAACTTCTACAGCTTCTTCACCTTTCTCACAGGACTGTCCCCAGGGTCAAACAAGATAAACGTTAAGTGATTTATGAAAATTGTAGCATTTCAAAAGTTCAAGTGTTCTTTTTGCTGTTGTTAAGCTGTCTTAATTTTTCTCCCTCTCACCGGTGTTACTTGGTTTTAAACATATGTCAAGATCTAGACCAATGGGACTCACTCCGGTTAGTAACCCTGTGTTAACAAAAGCTACTTACCTTCTGAGAATGATTAATTAGGCAACCCTTCAAACAAGTGTGCCTAAAATGCATTTCCCCCCAAAATACAAATGCACATCTAATGTTTTGTGGACCTGGCAAGTGCACAGAATTTATCATTTTGGGGGAACAGTTAGCATCAGTTATGGATGCTGGTGGGGAATTAATGTTTGCTTTTTGTGCACATTTTGTGGTGACTTGAAAAACCCTGTAGGAGGAGATCAAAAGAGTAGAAACTAGCTGGGCTTCAGGGCTTTTGCCCTTGTGATTCTCTTGGTCTGAGTGTCCTCCTCAGCCTTGGGGACTGCTGACGTCTCAGACAAGTAGAAATTCTTGGCAGTGGTTGGTTTTTTGTGTGTGTGTGTATGAGTGAACACCCTTAAAAGACCTTCATGGATCAAATTAACTGCTCATTCCTTTTACCCAGTTCTATATCTCATATATAGTTCCATAAATTGTTTTTCTCACTAAAAAACAATATGTATGTATTTTTAGGAAATATGGGAACTATAGAAAAACACAGAGGTTATCAAATGACTCATGATTTTACTCCCCCGACACGAACATTTGATCACATTTGCCTTCTTGTCTTTTGTCCCACGTGTGGCTTTGTACAGGGTTATTTTTGTTTCATGGTGGATTGTAACTGCATTTTTATAAACCTGTCTCCTGCATGAGGACTTGAGCACATTTAGAGCAGGGACTATTGCTTTTAAATATGCATCTCAAAAGCAGTGATTTTCAACAGAGGATCTTAGGTGTGCTGCAAACATTTTTAAAGATCATTAATTAAATTATTTTCAAAAGAAGTTCAATGCACAGTAAGTATATTATTTTTTTTTGTATCAACATAATTTAAGCACGTTGTGGAAGTTTAACTATAGGTTCAAGTGTGCCTGTGAGATAGGTTGAAAAACACTGCTCGAAAGCTTTTTTTGGCAAATCGTATTCAACTAAAATGTGGAGCCAAATTAACAGAAAATCCAAAAGAGAAATAGATTGAAGACAGGAATCCCATGTGACATTTTAAGTCTCTGTCATCGAGCTGTCAGAGTATCCATTGGGTGTAGCTAATCTCCACCGGATGTGGCTAATATATCCAGGAAGAAATTCTGTCTGTTGGGTCAGGTCTGATGCTAAGTTTACGATGCAGATGGTCTTTTCCCCGCTGCTCATGAAATGTTTGCTTTGATCAGCAGTGAGACTGACCTGGTGTTCACAGGCTCCTGACTCTGTTTCTGGCACAGCTGCTCCACCTGCGGAAGGGGGCGCCTTCCCGGGGCCCGGCTGCATCGGGGAGGCCCCGGACGCTCAGAGGTGGCGCTCTCCTTTGATTTTGCAGAGGAGGTGGTACGAGACGGACGACGAGTACTACTTGCTGCAGTTCACGCTGACCGTCCGCTGCCTGTACTACACCAGCTTCAGCCTCGAGGTCTGCTGGCGGCAGCTGCCGGCCGAGCGAGCCTCCTGCAGCTTGCCCTGGTTGCTGGCCTATGTCTTTTACTACCCAGCCTTCCACAACGGGCCCATCCTCAGCTTCCTGGAGTTCGTGACACAGGTAGTGCCGTGGGGGTCGGGGGTTGGATTGGTGATCTGTGTTCTAAGCCTCTGCTGTGGTCATCTGTCTGTCTTGTGACTCTTGTCATTCCGTTGTGCCCACAGATCTAACACACATACTCCATTGTCGTGAGTTTTTACATAAAAGACAAAATATGTAGGGGAATGAAGCCTTCCAAATAAAGGTTGACCTGTCTCTTGAGTCTGCTAGTTCTGGGGGTCCCCATCTTGATTCTCAGTGGAGTGTGGCCGTTGGAGCTATGAATAACTGGGGCACACAGAGAGGGCCTGGGAGTTGGTGTCCAGGGCGGTGAAACCCTAGGGAAAGAAAAGATTTCATTATGATGATATTACTTGAAAAAGTACGAAGACTTGAAAAAGTATGAAGACACTATCTTAGCTGTTTTCTGGCAACTATGTTTCCCTTTAAATTCACAAGCTGCTTGTGAAGCCCTGCCACAGCCTGGGAAGTATTGTTCCGGGTACCTAGGTGAGAAGACCGGGTGTCCAGGTCTGGGGGCCTGGGTGTGCCCAGGCCCCCGCTTGCCTTCTCTGGATAGCATCCTTGTCTGAAATGCCATGTCAAGCTGCCTTTGTTGTCCCCACTTCACCTTTCACTCCACTTAGAACTTTATTTTTATTTTCTCTTTCCTCCAACTCACATCTCATTTTTATGGAACATGTTTGCTAAGTTAATTCACCTGGGGTGTTGGTAATCCACAAAGCCTGAAGCAGTGCTTCTCAAGAGGCATTTCTACCCACCCCCCAACAAAACAATACTCATGGAGGAAAGAATAACATGTATGTACACGCACGCTTATAAACACAAACACGCAAACGTGCGCGCACTCCAGGCATAGCAGCATAGTTTAGGGTACATCCAGGATGGGTGTGGTGCCTCATGCTTGTAATCCTAGCACTCTGGGAGGCTGAGGCAGGAGGATTGCTTCAGCTCAGGAGTTCAAGACCAACAAGACCCCATCTCTACTAAAAATAGACAAATTAGTCAGGTGTGGTAGCAGGTACCTGTAGTCCTAGTTACTTGGGAGGCTGAGGCAAGAGGATCACTTGATCCCAGGAGTTTGAGATTATAGTGAGCTATGATGACAACACTGCACTCCAGGCTGGGCAACAGAGTAAGACTATGTCTTATAACTAACTAACTAATTATACAGTGGAGGGCCAGCAGCAGTGTTGTGCATTTAAGAACATGAAGGATGTCCCCTGGAATAGGAATGTTCTTAGAAACCTTGTGTCTTAAAAATTCCATTAAGCTGTGTATTGTACTGAACACTATATTTTATAATGCCCTAAAATAGCTAGTGAAAGTATATAACTTTTTTTCTCTCCAGAATTTTTTAAGTGAAATCAATATTCTAGGTGGAAATGTTTAGTGTGTGGTTTCTCACCTTGGTTTAATTTACATAGGATTGTTCTTTTGTCTTGAAGTAATTTAAAATCTGAGCTTAAAATTGCGTTTAAAATTATTGTGTAAAAGACAGGTGGCTTAGTGGTGCCAGCATATCTAACTCTGGTTTGCAAAGTGTGGCCCCTGAGCCAGCAGTGTCAGCCAGGGAGCCAGGGAACTTGTCAGAAATGGAAATTCTCGGGCCCTACCAGACCTACTGAATCAGCCTCTGAGGGTGGAGCCCAGCAGGTGGCTTAACAGGCCCCTGGTGATTCTGACAATCACCACCCTTAGTCCTTGAGAAGCAGGTGGGGGAAAGATGCAGTGGGCACAGTACAGGATGGGTTCAGGCCTTGGGAATTTTGTGTGTTTTACAATCTCACCATTATGAGTTCTGGATTCTTCCCAATTTGCCAGCCAGTAACTTTTGGACTAAACACACACACACTTCTCTTGAGGACCAAAGGTAATTCTGAAAGAAACAGACTAAATCCTTTAGGAGGGAACATTATTTTCCTAACTGCCTCTTATCCCTAAGAAGCTTTGTCCTGTGGGAACTGTACTTAGTAATTATGCAAAATAATTGGTCTTTTCATTTCTCATCTCCTTTTTTCAAATTGTGCCCTTTAGGTTCCAATAGGATTATTAGAGGCCTGTTGTAGGCTCCTGTACCCGTCACACGGAGACACACTTGGGGATTTTTGCTCACTTAAATCCTTAGCCAAGGGCTCACATTCTCTGGAGTCTCTGTCTGGGGAGGAGAAGGGGTTGTTTCTTCCTATAGGGCAGCAGTTCTTAACCTGCGGGTCGCAACCCCTTTGGGGGTCGAATGACCCTTTCACAGGGGTCACCTAAGACCATCCTGCATATCAGATATTTATATTACGATTCATAACAGTAGCAAAACTGTAGTTATGAAGTAGCAATGAAAATAATTTTATGGTTGGGGGTCACCACCACTTGAGGAACAGTATGAAAGGGTCATGGCATTAGGAAGGTTGAGAACCACTGCTATAGGGGCTCAGTTATAGAGACCACTCTGGTTTCTTCTTGCTCTCTCTTTTTAACCCTTCTAAAACAATATCTATTGCTGAGCACAGGGAACTTGGAATGGCAAATTAAAATTTTTCTCTGTGGGAATATTCATAGAAAAGTCAGTCTAGAAAAGGAAGATGTTCAGTGAGCTATGGGGTGCGCTAAAAAAGCCAGATTTCTGTAGTTGGTGGAGGTGCCTGTGGGCACTTCCTTCCTGTGGGAAAGGGGGCTTTTAAAGGGGAGGGTTAATCCAAGAAACTAACCTAATGGAGAGAGGAGAATTTGCAGAGAAACCAGGGAAGAAGAGCCTGGAAGAGGGAGGAAGAACTTATAAGAACTTGTAGGCAAGATTTGTGCTTACAGGGGCTTGAATGAATGAATGCACACAGTGGCTTCAGGAGTAAGGATCGTAATACTGAAAATTCCTGGTCCTCAGACTTTCAGGTCATTGTATAGAAATAACGAAGAGCAGCAGGGTGAGACTTCACCACCAGGGGGCAGCAGAGCCCCATTGTGGAAACCAACCTGGGAGGAAAATTAGTGCCCGATTGGGAATCCACAAACTTCACCTGACAAAACAACCCTGGAGAATGTGTCATTCCCTCAAATTTTTAGCATGTAAATTATTTCCATGTACACAAAATGAGGGCAGGACAGAAGAGGTGTCTTCTGTAATGTAAGGCATGAGAAATTTGCACACATTAATCATGAATGGGTAAAACTTTACCTGGGTACCTTGCCTTGAAAGCCATTTCTGGTGGCATTTAGGACCTGATGGGCCTGATTTATTTTTGCCCTGTTTCTGTGGGATTCAGACGTTGAGCCAGGGTGAGGTGGGGATGGGGGTTGAGGAAGGGCAGGCTGTGCCGTTTACTTGCTCAGCGTGGAGCGGGAGACTGCCGTATCTCCTTTGGTCCTATTGCGTTGTGTGGTGTGGCTGGGTGCGGGGAGGAAGGTGGGCCTTAGAGTGGTGGGCCTGGGTCTCTTCCTTGCTGAGGGTTCTCTGATGTTGGGAAATATGGCATGGAGGTTACGCACAACCTTAAATCCAACTCCCTGGATTTGAATCCCTGCTGTGCTTTGGCTTGAGAGAATTTGGTGAAATGCTTTACTTCTGCCTCAGTGTCCTTATTGGCGAAATAGGAAGAATGGTATAATAGTTCCCCTTTCACAGGGTTGTGAAGACTAAATCATTTTATACGGGTGATATGGCTTGACACAAATACTAGAAATTATTACTTGCTATTATCTTACTATTATCACGGTTGTTATTATTTGCCAAAAGCCTGTGGCAATTCTAGGGTAAGTTTAGGCCAGAACGGAGGCCCTGGGTATCCAGTCTGCTAGGTGGGCACAGCAGCGGGGGATTCTGGACAGTGGCTGTCCTTCACCCTCGGAAAAGGCCAGTGTGCTGTTGCCATCTGTTTGGAGAGACCCAGGCAGTCCTCAGGTACAGGCGTGGGCCCCACTCCTGAATAGCTGGGACTGCACGAGCTGGGAAGGCGGGCAGTGTCCCCGAAGCTTTGTTCAGGGTTTGGCATGGGCTCTGGTTCTAGAGAGCACCTGGAATCATGCTGAGTATAATAACAGTAACTGGGCATCTACTTCGAGCCAGGCTTTATACATCAGAACTTGGTTAATCCTCACTACAGTCCTATGAAACTGAAACTGTCATTACCACTTTACAGACGGGGACACGCGCACAGGGACGCTATTAGAATGCTGATTGGGTAGAAGGAATAAAGACATGAGCCTTGCCATGCGGATTTGGTGTACCAGGAGTGAGGGACTGAAGTATGGCCTGGTGGCTCAAGAGAATCTGCAGGTTCAAGCCGGCCAGATGGGTACCAGTCTTGCGGTGGTAACCGCCAGCAGGCCCCTCTTGCTGATCTGGGAGAGATCACTGCATGTCACAGGCTGTGGTCTGGATGGCTGGGGAGGGGGCAGTGAAGCTCTGATTAGGGAGCGATTCACTGGGAATAGGAGTCTTATCTGTGACCACAGAAGGCAGAGAAGAGACACCACTATAGAGGAACATGACATCTGCTACGAAGTCCCTTGACCTGAGCAGAGGGAGGCCAGAAAGTCAGCCGCAGAGACGGCCCAGTTGAAGAATTGGTTCTGAGTAAGGCTTTTGTTGGCGCTCTCAAACATATGTATTATTAGTATGCGAAGGAACAGGACTTTTCATCTTTGAGAACTGTCATCTTTAATCATCAGAATATCTTTGAACGAGAGAAAAAGACTTTGCTATTCCTTTTTATGCAATTTGCATGAAATGAGGTTTTAAAATATGCGTTTTGAAATGCACTTTGCAGATGAGTTAATGTGTATTTTTCCCTGGCGCCTAAACTTCTTATTTCCATGGTGGCAGTTTCTAGTGGTCTTAAGGTCGCAATCTCCTAGGTTTTGGAAAAGTCTCAGATGAAATACTTTGCATGCAGATGAGAGAGCCGCTCTCCTCATTAGACAGGCTATATACAGCATGCCTGTCCTTCCTGCTGCGTTGACCAGGGACAAATGCTGTTGTGTTTTGTTTTTTTTTTAATAAGAGGGAGGCGACTAGATTGAAGATATAAATGGACTGTAATAATGACATGACTAAAGAAAGAACCATTTTGTTTAGGTGAAAGCAAATAGAATGGAAAGTTGGATGGTTTTCCTTCTTCTGTACAATTAGGTAATAAACTTTTTGGTTTTCAAAAAGAGGAGGCATTCTGCATGAAAAGGAGCGTTGCAGAGAAACATCTAGCCCTTTTGGTCGTACAGGGACACATAATTCTGCCGTATTAAACCTGATAGGGAAGTTTTGGGTTGTGGAAAGTAGGTAAGTCATTATTGGGAAGCCAGTTTGCAGTTCTTTTTAATTACAGGTATTTGTACCGTTTTAGACTGCACATGGTTTAGGGAAGAAAAGAAGGCTTTCGAATTGACTTTGAAATGTGATTGCCAGACTGGGCATGGTGGCTCACACCTGTAATTCTAGCAGTCTGAGAGGCTGAGGCTGGAGGATCCCTTGAGCTCAAGAGTTTGAGACCAGCCTGAGCAAGAACAAGTCCCCCCTCTACTAAAATTAGAAATAATTAGGCAGGCATTGTGGCAGGTGTCTGTAGTCCCAGCTACTCAGGAGGCTGAGGCAGGAGGCTTGAGCCCAGGCGTTTGAGGTTGCTGTGAGCTGGGTTGATGCTCGGGTACTATAGTCTGGGTGACAGAGTGAGATTCTGTCTGAAATAAAGAGAAGAGAAATGTGATTGCCTGGAGCTGAGAAGTGATTGGGTAGACATGTTTTCTTGATGACCTTGTGGGGCCATTTGCTTGGGTCTCCTCTTGGCTTCTGCCCAATCCCCCTTGCATCTCTCTTCCCTGGAGGGGGCTCTATATCCGGGGCTGCTCTCAGGCCACAGGTGCAGCTGTGGCCTTCAGGAGCCCTGAGTTGGGGTTGGGGTTGGGTTGTGCTCAGGCCCGTGGCATAGTTCCTTATTCAGAAACTGGAGGCATCCAGCGGTGTGATGTTTGTCCTCTGTCAACACTGCACATTCAGCCAGACAACCTGCTTCTCTCCAAGAGTTTGGGCACTGGGAAAAGTCCAACAGCCTAGTGGTCCAGAGAGATTTTGGTCCCTTTGTGTCAGCCTTGTCAATTGCCTTGGCGTGAACTTGGGTTTCCACAGACTGATGGAATCTGAGTGTCTTAGTTCACTCAGACTGCTGAAACAAAATACCATAAACTTGGTGGTTTATAAACAACAGAAAAGTCTTCCTTTCAGGGCTCGAGGTTGGGAAGTCGTAGTCGGGGGAGGCTCAGCATTTTTTTTTGTTTTTTTGGCTGCTGCACTTTGGAAGAAGAGTTGCTTTGGGCTACACAGTAAATATACAAACACTAAGGAGAGCTGATTAGCCAAAAAAAAAAAAAAGCCTGTAATTGTCCTCCACCAAATTCTCTAGCTGTGAGCCTGCGAAATCAAATAAGCTGTAGGCTTTGAAGTACAGTGGTGGGGCAGGCATAGGATGGACATTCTCATTCCATAATGTAGAAGGAGGAATGAAGACAGGAGTAAAAGTCCTGAGCAAGTCCCAAACCTTATGGCTCCAGATAATCATGTTTGGCTTGTTGCTCTGGCCTTTAGGCCCCTCCCTGAGTGGAGGTCTGATCTGGCCACATGAGGTGGTGCTCTTACCCCGGCAGCCCTGTGCCCTCTGCACCTCACTCGGGCCAGGATCTTGAGCAGGTGGCTCTACTGGTCTCGAGTCATGGCGGGTGGCTCCCCCTTGGCTCTGCTGGAACTTATTCTAGTGGGGGCTTCTGGTGGGTGGCCCCTGCCCCTATGGCAGTTATCTGCCAGGTCCCTGTGGCTCTTCAGGCATCATAAGAAATCTAGGTGGAGGCCGCCATCCCTCACAGCTTTGCTGGTCACTGTATTTACTGAGCTGCTCCAGGGCCCATGGGAGCTGCAGCTGGGACACCCGATGAGGGTGGTAACAGGGGTGAGAGCAGAGCCTGCATCCTGGGGTGGCACTGGGCAGTGACAGCCACTTCTTCGCCTTTGAAATTGCTCTGTGCCCCAGACCCTCGTGCTCTGGGCTATATAAGTGAGCCAGCCCTGATGATTTCTGAATTCCTTTTTTTTTTTTTTTAATTATCTTTATCATTAAATCATAGCTGTGTACAATAGTGCAATCAAGGGGTACAATGTGCTGGTTTCATTACAATCTTAACTGTTTTCATCAAACTGGTTAACATAGCCTTCCTGGCAATTTCACCGTTATTATATGAAGACATTTGTATTCTGCATTTAGCGAGTTTCACCTGTACCTTTCTAAGATGCACAGTAGGTGTGGCCCCACCAATTACCCTCCCTCCGCCCCAACCTCCCCTCTCCCCTCCCTACCCTTGCCCCTTTCCCTATATTCTTGTGTTATAGTTGGGTTATACTATTCATACGACAGCTATAAATTAGCTTCATAGTAGGGCTGAGTACATTGGATACTTTTTCTTCCATTCTTGAGATACTTTGCTAAGAAGAATATGTTCCAGCTCCA
>CAUYRH010021151.1:0-22951 GCA_963574655.1 Perodicticus potto | reverse complement strand
GGCCCTGCCACCACTGTGCTTGGCTGAGTTCACAAATCTGTTGTAACCTGTAGCTTCCCTGTCACTTCTCTGGCCCTCCTCTCCTGCTAAGCTTTGTTTCCTGGGAATAATTAAAACCTTCTGCCACTGCCATAGCTACTGCTGCTACTGGAACCACCATAGCCACCTTGGTTTCATGATTTGGCAAAGTATTGGCCACCACCACTATAAGGGCCAGAGCTTCTACCTCCCAAATTTTCTCCCTTCATGGGTCTAAAATTTGATGACTGCTTCCCCACTGCCACCATATCCACCACCACCACGGCTGCCACCAAAGCCACTATGATCACTGAAGTTTCCTCCACAGCCAAAGTTGTCATTTCCATCAAAACCACCTCCACGACCCCCACCAACGTTTCGAGAACCACTTCGACCTCTTTGGCTGGACGAAGCACTAGCCATCCCTTGCTTTGACACGGCTTTCCTTACTTCACAGTTGTGGCCATTCACAGTATGGTATTTCTGAATGACAGTCTTATCCACAGAATCATGGTCATCAAACGTAACAAAAGCAAAGCCCCTCTTCTTGCCACTGCCTCAATCAATCATGATTTCGATCACTTCAATTGTACCATACTGTTCAAAATAGTCTCTTAAGTGATGTTCTTCAGTATCTTCTTTAATGCCACCAACAAAGATCTTTTTCACAGTTAAGTGGGCACAAGGTCTTTGAGAATCTTCTCTGGAAACAGCTCTCTTTGGTTCCACAGTGCTTCCATTCACTTTGTGTGGCTTTGCATTCATTGCTGCATCCACCTCCTACACGGTGGCGTATGTGAGGAACCCAAAGCCCCTGGAGCACTTGGTGTTTGGATCTCTCATTACCACACAGTCTGTGAGCATTCCCCATTGCTCAGAATGGCTCCTCAGACTCTCATCAGTTGTTTCAAAGCTCAACCCTTGGCGTGGCGCCTGTGGCTCAACAGGCTAAGGCGCCAGCCACATACACCTGAGCTGGTGGGTTCGAATCCAGCCCGGGCCCACCAAACAACGATGATGGCTGCAACCAAAAAATGGCCGGGCGTTGTGGCAGGCGCCTGTAGTCCCAGCGACTTGGGAGGCAGAGGCAAGAGGCTCGCTTGAGCCCAGGAATTGGAGGTTGCTGTGAGCTGTGATGCCACGGCACTCTACCCTGGGTGACAGCTTGAGGCTCTGTCTCAAATAAATAAATATAAATAAATGCTGGTTGTTTTAAAAAAAAAAAAAAAAAAAAAAAGGCTCAACCCTCCAATGAAGAACTTCCACAGCTGTTTGGGCTCTTTAGGAGACTCTGACTTAGACATGACGGCAGTGGGAAGAGAGACTTTAACAATGCTTCCTCAGCAGCATCCAAGGGCAGAAAGCATTGGTCTGAAATTTTATAGATAACTACTGCTCCCATAAAGTGTGGCAGTCATCAGATTCCCTCTATTTATGGTATAATAGAAAATAGAACCAATGATATGCCATAGTATATATTTGGGGGGGCGAGGGAAGTGCGCCTATTTCATCACTTTATTGCTCTTTATTTCATGAAATCTTGGGGGATAGATGTGTACACTAAAATTCAACAACAACAACAACACCCCAAAAAAGACCTATAAGGGGGTGGGGGGGGGGAGTCCTAGCAAGTGGATTTCTTTACTTGGGAATACTGAAAATATTTCTAGTTACTGGTTTCTGAGTTCTGGCTCTGATTTTTACAGGGGAAGCAAGGCAAACACATTTTATATGGCTGCAGTGAGCTTTTCAATGCTACACAGTTCATCAAGCAGGTAAAGTATACCCTTTTATTGTGTTTCTGTTAAAGAATATCAACAGCAATTTGGGATATGTTAAGAAAGAAACAGCTGAAACAACATAAGGTTTGCCATGGAAAACTATAGAGAAAACTCTGATGAGTAACATTTCTATTATCACAACTCTTATGAGAGGGCAAATTCAGAAAATTCCAAATCAGAATAGTGTGCTAAATTAGCTAAAACTTATTTTAGCATTACCTTACTGTCCACGTTTCTGACTTAGAAGGCATATCACCTATGGGGCCTAAGAACTAAAGTAGCTTTCGTAGGAGATACTATGCTCTCAGTTGATGCAATGGAATTATGTGTAACTTGAAAGTTAAAAGCAACTGTAACTGAGATGTACATATTACCAATACAATTTTTTTAGTATTATTCCTGATAATATTCTCAGTAATTGTATTGATCTTAGCTTTCTTAAGTTTTAACTAACTGGGATACTTAGTAGTCTGACCAATAATGTCCACTCACCTTTGCCTTGGTTGCCATAAAAATCTTAGCTGAACCCTGTACTCATTGTTAGCAACTATTCTTAGCATTGATTTTCCAGCACATCTTCCTTACCCTCATGTGGCTTTTGTCTCATTAACCTTCATTTAGTGACCCAGTGGTATTACAAGAATTTCAAACATACAGAAAAGTGGAAGATAATTTATAGTAAACACCTCTGCACTCCTCATCAAAGTTTTACTGTGATTGCTTTATAATTATTATTAGATTCCTATACATCTCTCAGTCTACTCATTGCTACAGCTTATTTTATTAATTTAAAAAGAAATTGTCACTGTCAGTACATGTCCCCCTTAACACCTCAATGCCACAGTATCATTATCTTACATTCATCATTTGTTTAGTTCCCTCTCTACCACTTTGGAGGTAAAATTACAACAGTGAAACACACTTATCAAATGTGTATAGTAAGTTTTGCTGGGTGTATTCACCTGAGTAACCCAGACCCCTCTCAAGATATAGAACAACATCGCCTCATCACCTTTCCTAGGCAGTCCTGTCCAAATACTACCTGGGTTGTTTTCTATTTCATTGATTTATACTTCTTTTTTTTGAGAGTCTTCACTTTATCACCCTCGTTTGAGTGCTGTGGCATCATAGCTCACAAGCAACCTCCAGCTCTTGGACTTAGGCGATTCTCCTGCCTCAGCCTGCCAAGTAGCTGGGACTACAGGCGCCCGCCACCACACCCGGCTATTTTTATTGTTGTTGTTGCAGTTTGGCCAGGGCCAGGTTCAAACCTGCCACCCTAGGTATGTGGGGCTAGCACCCTTACTCACTGAGCCACAGGTGCCACCCGATTTATTCTCTTGATGATTCTTTCATTCCGATTACTTTGGATTTACTTTGCTCTTCTTTTCCTAGCTTCTTAAGTTGGAAAATCACTTAAGTTATTAACTTTAGTTCTTCTTTTCTAAAATAAGCATGTAGAGCCATAAACTGGGGAAAGGATAGACTATTCAATAAGTGGTACTGGGAACATTGTATTACTATATGCAAAAGAATGAAACTGGATCCCTATCACTCATCATATGCAAAAATTAACATAAGATGAATCAAAGACTTAAATGTAAGATCTGAAATCATAAAAATTCTATTATAGAAGAAAACCTAGGAAAAACTCTTCTGGACATTGGCCTGCGCAAAGAATTTATGACTAAGCCCCCAAAAGCAAATGTACCAAACCCAAAAATAGACAGATGGGACTGAATGAAGCTAAAAAGCATCTACACAGCAAAGAAATAAAAGAGTAAATAGCCCACAGAAAGGGAGAAAATACTTGCAAATTATGTTTTCAGCAATTAACTAATATCCACAATCTATACAGAGCTTAACTCAGCGGGCAAAAAGAAATAACCCCATTAAAAAATGAACAAATGACAGGAAAATAAGCCATTTCCATATAAAAGTTCAAGATGAAGCAACAAGTGATAATACAAAAGCTACAGGAAGTTATTTAGAAGCTCTAACTAAGATAATTGGTGAAGGTGACTACACTAAACTAATTTTAAATATAGACAAAACAGCTTTTATTGGAAGATGCCATCTAGGACTGTCACAGCTAGAGAGACGTCCTTGCCTGGCTTCAGAGCCTCAAAGTACAGGCTGACTTTGTTGTTAGGGTTAAATATAACTGGAGACTTTAGGTTTAAACCAGTGCTTTCTTGCCATTCTGAAAATCCTGGGGCCCATTAGAATTATACTACATCTGCTCTGCGTATGTTCTATAAAGAAAAAACAAAGTGTGGATGATAATACATCTGTGTTGAGACCTACTGCTTCGAAAGAAATATTTCTTTCACAGTAATGCTGCTCAATGACAAAGCATGTGGTCGGTCAAGAGATCTCCTGGACGTATACAAGAAGATTAATGTTTTCATGCCTTCTAACACAGGATCCATTTTGCAGCTCATAGATCAAGGAGTTCTTTTCTTGTTACTTCAATACATTTCACAAGATGATAGCAGCCCTAGATGGTAATTCCTCTGATGGATCTGGGCATTGACAGTCAAAATAAAAACCTCCTAGAAAGGATTCAGCATTCTGGATACCATTAAGAACATGGGAAATTTCATGGGACAAGGTCAAAATATTAACATTTCTTGGAGTTCAGAAGAAACCAATTGCACCTCTCATGGATGACTCAAGAGATTCAGGAGTTCAGTGGAGAAAATAACTGCATTTTGGCAAATGCATTTTGCCATTCTTTTCCTATTTCTTGTAGTGGATCTAGCAAGAGAACTGGAAGTGGAACCTGAAGATGTGACTGAATTACTACAATCACATCTGAACAGTTGAGTTGCTTCTTACAGAAGAGCAAAGAAAATGGTTTCTTACAATGGAAACTACTCCTAGTGAAGATGCTATAAACATTGTTAAAATTGCAAGCAACAGCAGGGCTCAAGAGGCTTGACTCCAGTTTTGAAAGAAGTGCTGTAAGGGGTAAAATGCCATCAAATGGCATTGTATGCTGCAGAGAAATCTTTCATGAAAAGAAGAGTTCATCAACACAGGGAACATCGTTGTCTTAAATTAGTGCAGCCACTACCACCTGATCCAGTCACCAGCCATCAACATCAAGCCAAGACCAGTAAATGACTCAAATGGTCATTTTTAGCAATAAAGTATTTTTAATTAGCATATGTACATTGGGAGTTTTTTTGTTTTTTTTTTTTTTTTAGATATAATGCTGTTGCACGCTTGATTGGCTACAGTAATAGTGTAAACATAATGTTTACGTGCACTAGGAAGCCAGGCAATTCATGTGACTCATTTCATTGCAGTGGTCATGAACCTAACCTGCAATATCTCTGAGGTATACCTATACTTCAAAGATGTTATTCCACTATCTTCTGGTCTCCATTGTTTCATATGGGAAGTCAGGAGTCATTCAGATCAATGTAATTATAATAGACTCTTTCTCTCTGGCTGTTTTCAAGATTTTCTTTTAAGGTTATGATATATCTATATATAACTTCTGTTTATTTATGTTGCTTGGGGAACACTGAGCTTCCTGAATCTATAAGATGATACCTTCACCAAATTTAGAGAATTTTCAACTATTATTTTTTCAGATATTTTTATGCCCAATTTCTTTCTCCTCTGTTTTTGCAATTCCATTTACATATATGTTTGACCTTTTATATTACTCCACAAATTTCTGTGGAGTCTTAGAGAGTATAATTTTTTACTTTGTCTTCAGTTTCACTAAGTTTTTCTCTATTATTTCCATTCTACTATTCAATTTTAGAATTTTTATTTGGTTCTTTTTTTGTATTTTCTATTTTTATGCTGGTATTATCTTTTCGATCATTGTGAGCATATTCTTTACTTCATTGGGGATATTACAGCTGCTTTAGAATCCTTTTATATTAATTTCAACTTAGGGGTCTTCTCACTATTAGTCACCAATGATTGTCTTTTTCCCTAGAGAATGGATCACAGTTTCCTGTTTCTTCATATATTGACTAATTTTAGATTGCGTCATCAACATTGTGAATGTTATGTTTGGGAGATGAAATTTCATTTTCCAAGAGAGTGTTGATTTAGGGGGTTATTAGAAAATTATCCTTGGTTATACTCAAGCTTCAAACTCTTTCTTAGGCAGCACCTCAAATCACACTTCTTAGTTTCTCCCATTCGTAAGTGGTTCAGGGTTTCATGAGATTGAACGTCACTAATCCCAAATGCTCCAACACGAGATAGTGATATTTTGCTTTCTGATGGTTTTATGTACATACTTTGTTTTATGCACAAAATTATTTAAAATACTGTGTAAAATTACTTTCAGTTTGGAAGCACTTGTACCTGGCTTCCGGCCAGGGCTCTGCCTCCCAAACTGTTTGAGTGGCTCCCTGACATTTGCTACTCTTTATGAGAAATAAAACCCTCCTCTTTCCAATGCATAAACCTCATCAATTTAAAAAAAAATTAATTTCAGCTTTTTTCTCTCTCTGCTCCTCTCTCCCCATATCTATCTACCTCTCTCTCCTCTCTTTCTTCTCTCCCCCTTCTCTTTCCCTCTCTCTTTCTCTCTCTCTCTCCCCCCCCCCTTAATGCTGCTCTGCAGCATCCCCTGCCAATAGAGACCTTTTGTAACAAAAAAAAAAATTAATTTCACATTACGTGTATGATAAATTTTGCATTTAGACTTGGGTTAGGTCCCCCAAATATTTCATTTTATATGTACAAATACTCTAAAATCCAAAAAAGTTTAAAATCTGAAACACTGCATGGCTGAGCATTTGAGATAAAGGATGCTCAACCAGCACACAGAACTTAGGGCTCTCTCTCACTGGCTCTCTCCTTTCCAGGATTTCTTCAGTTTCTAGTAGTTATAGGTGCCCCAAACACTCTCTTGAATCTTCAGGCAAGAAAGACTGCAAGTTTTCAGTCACAGTTCTGGCTGCCCCCTGTAACACCATTCTGTGGCCTACCTTCTTGCTAAATGCAACAGAATCCAGGAGCTCACCAGCACTATTCCCTTTTTCTAAGTGTTGACACTTCTCTAGAATCTACTTGCTTTCAGTTGCTCTCCACTGTCTTTTGTTACTGATTTTTGCATTCTGTTTAAAATTTATAATTTGTCATCTCTGGGAAGGTTAATCCGTAGGAATTTCTCTAGCCTTCCAAGATTGAAAGCCTATGATCTTTTAGAAATACAGTAGAACCTCCATAGTTGACCACCTCTTTAAGTTGACCTAATTTTCATAGACCAGACATGCACCCCATACATGTGTCAATACAGCAGACCTAGTTCCTTATGTTGACCACCTCTGTATTTTGACCAGTTTGTTACAATCCCTTGCATGGTAAACTTACAGAGGTACTGCTATTTATGGAAAACTGTAAGCAGGGAAGTCATTCCTGAAATTTCTCTTTTCATTTTCATAGTTAATTTATTTCCAATGTTTTTGTTTCCTGTAAGTTGAATTCGCACCTAATAATGTCTATATTTCTTTGTCATGACAGTGTTTATTACAATTCCATTTTTAAATATCTACAAATAGTGGTGAACATTAAATTAAAACTTACTCTAGAAATGCAGTGAATAAAATCAGAAGCTTAAATTTGATGAAAATGTTTTCTTAAAGTGTTTACAAATGTTTCATTGTTTAAGCATCTTTTGTAATTTAAACCAAAAGTTCTATGTATGATTTTGTGTTTTGTTTCAGTTGTCACAACTTGGACAAAAATAACACAGAAGAATCTTACTCTGATAAGCTACTTGGAATGTGGATAAATGTAAAAAGAAAAGTCAAAAAAAGCCAGATGTTTCCTTTTCCATTACAATGTCATAATAGTGAAATTCAGGTTTGTTTGTTAATTTTTAAGGATATTCTGTACTTAATATAATGTATACTAATTAAAAGAATAAAGCATTTCAGAAATAAATTTTAACATTGTTCATTCTCTTTCCTGTTTGACAAATGAGAAAGTACTTTGGAAGTAAGGAAAGCTTTATCTCAATAGAATATTAAAATATTAATAATTAACAGATAATAATTGAAGTTAGTGAAAGTTTAAGGATGTTGTATACAAATATTACTGGTTTGGTTCATGAATCCCTTACTTGTGTGCATTTTAATTGCACAGCTACTTGCTCATAGTTTGTTGTTTCCCTTCTTATCCCTAAATTTTACATGGGGTTTTTAAAGCCACTTTACTATGTCTTCTCCCTCTGGCACTTCCATGTACACTTTATCATATGAAGTCATTTTATGTAGTGGTGACAGGACAACACTAACACAAAGTAAAATGGACAAATACAGAACATTCATTCCATAAAATTCTAAATAATAAGTATTAAACCTGAGTCCAAGCTTCTGGGTATGCAGCACCAACAGGGAATGTTGATCATACATACAACTCAAGGTATTTATAAGATAAAACCAAGTGGGTGACGCCTGTGGCTCAAAGGAGTAGGGCGCCGGTCCCATATGCTGGAGGTGGTGGGTTCAAACCCAGCCCCGGCCAAAAACTGCAAAAAAATAAATAAAGAAATAAATAAAAATCAAACCAAGCTAATGGTTAGAGAGGAGAAAACAAACAAAAATTTTTCCTATTACATGTATAAAGGCTAGGGAGCTTTCCCTCCTAATGAGCCTCTGAAGAGGACTCCAGTGTTCAAGACAGTGTGTTGACAGTCCATATAAGATTCACAGGACTGTTTGAACACCTCAAGTTCCATGAATTAGTGCAATCTTACCAAAGCTCTGGTCAAGAAAAATAGTTGTAAGTGGATAATCAAGTGTAACTGACTTGTTCCTGGGACAAAATTTAATGTATGTGGAGGAATAGAAGGACTGGGTATACATGAAGGAATTTTTTTGTTTTGTTTTGTTTTGTTTTGTTTTGTTTTGTTTGCGGTAGAGTGTCACTATATCACCCCTTGGAGGAGTGTCATGGCATCACAGCTCACAGCAACTTCAAACTCTTGGGGTTAAGTGATTCTCTTGCCTCAGCCTCCCAAGTAGCAGGGACTACAGGTGCCCAAGACAATGCTGGCTATTTTGTTGTTGTTGTTGTTGTTGTTGTTTGGCAGGCCCTGGCTGGGTTCGAACCCACCAGCTCCAGTGTATGTGTGTGGCTGGCACCCTAGCCACTGAGCTATAGGCACCAAGCCAAGTGCAGGTGTTTTTTGATAAAATTTCCCCTTTGGGTAAAAATACCCAGTAGGATTGCTGAATCAAATGGTAAGTCTTCTTTTAGTCCCTTGAGGAATCTCCATACTGTTTTCCAAAGAGGTGTACTAATTTACAGTTCCCCCAGCATCACAGCTCGCAGCAACTTCAAACTCTTGGGCTCAAGCGATTCTCTTGCCTCAACTTCCCAAGTAGCTGGGACTACAGGCACCCACCGCAACGCCCAGCTATTTTTTAGAGATGGGGTCTTGCCCTTGCTCAGTCTGGTCTTGAACCTGTGAGCTCAGGCAGTCCAACCACCTCAGCCTTCCAGAGTGCTAGGATTACAGGCGTGAGCCACCGTGCCCAGCCCTTCATTGTGCTTTTAATGTGCATTTCCCTGATGATTAAGGATGTTGAACATTTTTTCATGTGTTTATTGTCCATTTGTCTATCTTTTGGAAAGCTTCTATTCATGTCTTTTGCCTACTTTTTAAAGAGGTTGTTTTTTTCTTGCTAATTTGCTTGATTTGATTATTAGCCCTTTATTGGATACATTGCTTAAGAATATTTCCTCCCCTTCTGTAGGTTGTCTTAATTGCTCTGTTTATTATTTCTTTAGCTATGCAGAAGCCTTGTAATTTAATCAAGTCCTATTTATTTCTGTTGTTGCTGTGATTGCCATTGGAGTCTTCTTCATAAATTCTTGCCCTAAGTGAAATCTAGAAGAGTTTTTCCAACATTCGTTACAGTTTCATGCCTTACTTTTAAGTCTTTTATCCATCTTGAATTAATTTTTCTGAGTGGTGAGAGATACAGATCCTGTTTCTTCTGCATGTGGCTATCCCATTCTCCCAGCATCATTTATTGATTTATTGAATAGGGTTTCTTTTCGCCCCCATGTATATTATCATCTGCTTTGTCAAAGATCAGTTGCCTGTATCTTGGTTCTCTGTTCTGTTCTATTGGTCTACATCTATCAGGCTGTTTTGTTTACTGTAGGCTTGTATAAAGTCTAGTAATGGGTTCCTCTAGATTTGTTCATTTTGTTTAAGATTTCTTTGGCTACTGGGGCTCTTTTCTGATTCTGAATAAAGCATAGAATTATTTTTTTGTTTAGATCTGTAAAACATGACTGGTATTTTGATGGGGATTACACTGAATCTGTACATCATTTTTGATAGTATGGGCTTTTTTTTTTTTTGGTAGCGACAGAGTCTCTTATCGCCCGTGGTAGAGTGCCATGGTGTCACACAGCTCACAGCAACCTCCAACTCCTGGGCTTAGGCGATTCTTCTGCCTCAGCCTCCCGAGTAACTGGGACCACAGGCGCCCGCCACAACACCCGGCTATTTTTTTGTTGCAGTTCAGCCAGGGCTGGGTTTGAACCCGCCACACTCAGTATATGGGGCCGGCACCTTACTGATTGAGCCACAGTCACCACCCAATATGGGCATTTTTAACAATGTTGATTCAACCAATCTATGAGCATATTTTTCCATTTGTTTTTGTCAGCTGTGATTTCTTTCCTAGGTATTTTATTTTCTTTGTAGCTATTGTGAATGGTATTCAGCCTTTGATTTAACTCTTAGTTTGACTATTATTGGTGTATAGAAATGCTACTGATTTGTGTGCATTGATTTTTATAATCTCAGACTTTTCTCAATTTATTGACTAATTTCAGGAGTCTCTTGTTAGAGTCTTCTAGTCTTATCTAGAGATTTCTAGATTTAAAATCATATCATCAGCAAAAAGTGATATTCACCTCTTCTTTTCCGATTTGGATTCCATTTATTTTGTTTTATTTTTTTCTTGCCTGATTGCTCTGTGTAGCACTTCCAACACGACATTGAATAGAAGTGATGACAGTGGGCACCCTTGTCCTGTTCCAGTTATAGGAATGCTTTCAACTTTGCCGCATTCTGTATGATGTTGGCTGTGAGTCTGTCATATATAACTTTTTATAATCTTCAGGTATGTTCCTTCTTTTCTTTTTTTTGAGACAGTCTAACTCTGTCACCCTGGGTAGCATGCCATAACATCATCATAGCTCACAGCAATCTCACAAGCGATCCTCTTGCCTCAGCCACCCAAGTAGCTAGGATTACAGGCACCAGTCACAACACCCAACTAATTTTTCTATTTTTAGTAGAGATGGGGTCTTGCTCTTGTTCAGGCTGGTCTTGAACTCCTAAGCTCAAGCAGTCCATCCACCTTGGCCTCCCAGAGTGCTAGGATTACAAGCATGAGCCACTGCATCCAGCCAATAAACATTCCTTCTACGCCTAATTTGTTAAGATTTTTTATCAGAAAAAAAGTGCTGAATATTGTTGAATGCTTTTTCTGCATCTTTTAAGATATCATATGGGTGTTTGTTTTTGCTTCTGCATATGCGATGAATTGCATTTACTGATTGATGTACGTTGAACCATCCTTGCATCCCTGTGATGAATCTCATTAGATCATGGTGGATTTTTGTGTTGTGTATGTAGTATTGAACTCAGTCTGCTAGTATTTTTTTTTTTTTTAAGGATTTTTGCATCTGTGTTTATAAAGGATATTGGTTTGTAGTTTTTTTGTTGTTGTTGTTGTTGTTGTAGCCTTTCCTGGATTTTCAGAATGAGAATGAGTTGGGAGGATTCCCTCCTTGATGTATGGAATAATTGCTGCACTATAGGTACAACCTCTTCTTTATAGGTTTGGTAAAATTTGGCTGTGAATCCATCTAGTCTAGAGCTCTTGCTTTTGTTGTAAGATTTTCTTTTACTGCTTCAGTCTCGTTGCTCATTATTGATCTGTTTGGGAGTTCTGTTTTTACTGATGAAATCTTAGAAAGTTATGTGTTTCCAGGCATTTGTCCATTTACTCTATGCTTTCAGATTTATGTGTGTAGAGATTTTCATATCATTTACAAATGATATTTGGTATTTCTGTGGTATCAGTTGTAATATCTCCTTTTTCATTTCTGATTGAGCTTATTTGGGTCCTTTCTCTTCTATTCCTAGTCTAGCAAGAAGTCTGTCAATTTTATCTCTACAAAGAACTAATCTTTTGTTCTCATAATCCTTTGTTTATTTGTTTTGTCTTGTTTTCCATTTTATTTAGTTCTGTTCTGGCCTTAGTTATTTCTTTTTTTCTACTGGCTTGGGATTTGGTTTGTTCTTCCTTTTCTAGTGCTTTGATACATATCATGAGATTGCTAATTTGTGATGGTTTTGTCTTTTTGAGGACAGGCATTTAAGGCTATAAATGTTCCTCTCAGGCCTGCTTTTGCTGAATCCCATGGATACTGATAGCTTGTGACCCCTTTTTTTAAAGAAATAGAGTCTCATAGTATCACCCCAATAGAGTGTCGTGATGTCACAGCTCATAGCAACCTCAAACTCTTGCACTTAGGCAATTCTCTTGCCTCAGCCTCCTGAGTAGCTGAGACTACAGGCATCCACCACGACACCCAGCTATTTTTTGGTTGCAGTTGTTATTGTTGTTTAGCAGGCCCTGGCCAGGCTCGAACCCACCAGCTTCGGTGTATATGGCCAGCACCCTACTCACTGAGCTACAGGCACCAAGCCTTTGATTTCATCTTAATTTTATTAATGACTCAATAATCATTCAGCCACAAGTTGGGTTTTGTTTTTTCGTGGTTGTTGTTTTGTTTTTGTAAAATTGAGAGTTTCTGTTGGAGTTAACTTCTAGTTTTTTTACACTGCGGTCTGAGAAGATACATGGTGTGATTTCTATTTTTTTTTTTCTAATTTGTTGAGACGTGTTTTGTGGCCTAAGATGTGATCAGTCATAGAGAATGTTGCATTCTCTAAGAAATGCTATCCAGTAGTTTCTGGGTAAAATGTTCTTGAAATGTATGTTAGGCCCATTTTTCTGAAGTCTCTTTTATGTCCAGTGTTTATTTTCTGCTTGGACAATCTTCCCAGTTTTGTCAGTGGGGTGTTGAAGTCCCAGACAGTTACAATACTGCTGTTTATCTTTTTGATTATATTTAGTAGGGTTTGCTTTATGGATCTCGGTGCTCCTGTGTTTGACTCATAAATGTGTAGGATTGTTTTGTCTTTTTGTTGAATTGCTCCCTTTACCATTATGTAATGGCCATCTTTTTCTTTGTTATTGTTGATTTGAAGTCAATTTTATCTAATATGAGAATGCCTACAAACTGCTTTGGTTTCATTTCTCATGAAATATTTTTTCCGTCCCTTTACCTTGAGTCTGTATGCATCCTTTGGATGAGATTGTTTCCTGAAGAGAGCAGATAGTTGGATTGTATTTTTCATCCATTGAAGCCAGCCTGTGTCTTTTGAGTGGGGCATTTGGACTATTCTCATTGATTGATAGGATCGTTATGTGAGATGGTATTCTGTTCATCCTGTTGAGCTTCAGGTTCTGGGTGATTTTACACTGGTGCATGTCAACTGTGCTGATCCATGTATAATGCAGTTCTGAGTATTTCTTGCAGGGCAAGTCTTATCTTGAAAAATTCCCTCAGTTTGTGTTTGTCTAGAAAAATGTTTATTTCTCCTTCATATATGAAATGTAGTTTTGCAGGATACAAAATTCTAGATTGGTAGTTGTTCTATTTAAGACGACTAAAGATGGAGCCCCAATCCTTTCTGACTTATAAAGTATTGGTTGAGAAGTCTACAGTTAGCCTGATGTATTTTTCCTTTGTAAGTCACTTGACATTTTCACCTCATGGCTCACAGGAGTTCCTTCTTCATATTGACTTTGGCAAGTCTGATGACTATGTGTCTTGGTGATTACCTCTTTGCAATAAATCTCCCAGGTGTTCATTGAGTTTCTTGCACCTTGTTGTATAAATCTCTGCAGAAGTTTTCCTCAATTATTACCTCAAAGAAGTTTTCCAGCCCTTATGTACTTTCTTCCCCCTCAGGAATACCTATGGTTCTTATATTCCTATACTCCCCTATTTTTTGTAGGCTTTATTCATTCCTCTTAATTCTCTGTTCTATTTTTTTTTTTTTTTACTGACTTAATTCAAAGGTGTTGTCTTCAAGCTCTGAGATCTTTTTTCTTCTGCCTGTTCTAGTCTATTCTTAAGACTTTCCACGGTATATTTCCTTAAATGAATATTTCCTTTTTTTTTTTTTTCATGTTTTGTTTGTTTTGCAGTTTTTGGCCAGGGTTAGGTTTGAACCCACCACCTCTGGTATATGGGGCCAGCACCCTACTCCTTTGAGCCACAGGCACTGCCCACTTAAATGACTATTTCATTTCCAGAAGTTCTATTTGGTTTATTTTTAATATATAGATCTCTTTTATGAATTTTTCTTTCATTTCCTGAATTGTTTTTCTGATTGAGTTGGTTTTCCATTTTCTCTTGGATTTTATTGAGCTTTCTTACAATCCATATTTAGAATTCTTTCCCTAGTATCTCAGTATTTTCATTTTGGTTGATATCCATTGCTAGAGATCTGATATTCCCTTTTTTTTCTTTCTGAGACAAGAGTCTCAGTATGTTACACTTGGTAGAGTGCTGTGGCATCACAGCTCACAGCAACCTCAAACTCTTGGGCTTAAGCAATTCTCTTGCCTCAGCTTCCCGAGTAGCTGGGACTACAGGCACCTGTCAGAATGCCCGGCTATTTTTTTGTTGCAGGTGCGCTTTCACTCTGATTTTTCATACTTCTAGAGTTCTTTTACTAAATCCTTCTCATCTGGGATGGCTGTCACTTATTTTTGGATTTTCTTGTGGGACTTTTTCTCTTTCCCCATTGCTCATAGGGAGTGCCTGTAGCATGTATTGGGTAAGAACCTTTGGCTTTGCTTGTGGGTGTTTTGATAGTAATCTAGGTTCTGGGTGGATTCCTTGGTTATAGATATCCTTAGTGTGGTGGTTTTCTCAAGTTGCTAGTTGTTTGTAGGCTGTAGAAGTGCTGAGTTATGTGTGGGGGCAGATTCCCTATCTCTCTTTCATGAGGGAAGATGGAGGCCTTTGAGATCTTTTCTCTTTCCTCAGCCCTGTGCTCTTCTTAATATTGTAGATTATGTTGGCACACTTAGTTTAATCTCTGAGACAGCAGGTGGTATGTGTGGGTAAGAGTCAAATCCTGTATGATTCAGTAAATGCTTTAAAGGACTGTGCAAATTTATCTGTCAGTAGGTAGCACTTGCCAGACAGCTGCAGTGTTCTTTATGGGGACTGTGACCAGCTCTAACCCCTCAGGTGGTGGATATGACCCTATCACTTCCAGATGAGTCTTTATTCTTTACCACAGTGGTGAGGGAATGAGGCTGGGCAGGCTGGGTTTGATGAGCCTGCCCTGAGGCTCCACAAAAGCTGGTAAGGTATTTGTTTCAGGGTCAAAGTTCCACACCCAGGTGTCTGGGAAAGCCACTAGGGAGCAGCTAAGAAGTCTGCTTATGGAGACAGAGGTCCCACCCAGCCAGGAAGTCTGCTTATGGAGACAGAGATTATCTGGGATTCACAATCTGGCTGTCAGGAGTGGGTTTCTCTCTTCTCTCCCCACCCCTACTCTGCAGTCATCCACCTGTCTGCTAGCATCCCATTCTGGACTGAAAGTACAGCTTTCCTGCAGGGAGAAATGTGCTCTACAAGGGAAGTGTGGCTAGGACCCTCACCACGATCTCTTTTCACTTCTGCCTATGCAGGCTCCCTTGTCTCCCAATATTTATTCACAAACTCCCCTCAGTGCTCCCAAGCAACACAATTGAGTCCTGAGCATATGGGTTCTGGCCTGTCCCTGAGTTCCCAAGATCAATCTCCTCTGAGAGCCCAGGCTCAAGCATCTTTCTCAGCAGCTATGGCAGCAGGAGGTTGGGGGGGAGAGAGAAAGAGGAGGAAAAGAGTCTGAATGGAGGAAAGCTACCACTCTGGTTGCCTTGTCCCTCTGGAAGGCAGCCTGCTCTGAACGTCCAGGCTCTGGGGTCCTGCAGATTTCCTAGAACCCACCAGCCCCTGTGGCTCCCATGGTCTGGGTCAGAATTGGGAAATGTTTGTGTGGAAATGAGATGAAAACTGAGGGGCTGAAGCTCTGAGGAAGACACAGGCTCACAGTGGTAGTGAAGCAATATGGTGCCTGTCTTCCTGCCTGGGGTCTGCGGTGATGGGAAGCAGCCCCAAGGGGTTGGCAGGCTGGTGCTTCATCCTCAAGAAGCTCTATGTTTACTCATGACAACAGCAGCTCTGGGGCTTATGAGGGTAGAGAGGCTTTTCTGCAGCTCAGGAGCCTGCTGACTACTAGTAATGTGAGGGAGGGAAAAACAAACCACTCCACCTACTATCACTGGGCTCCAAGCCTCTTGGAGGTTGACCTCTGCCAATATCTGGCTCCTTGTTCTGCTCTGAAATTTCTTCCTTTATAATTTCTTGTAGGTTCTGGCACTTTTCCCTCAGAATTATACCCGCTGTATGATTGTTTGTTTGCTTTTCTGTTTCATCTAAAACTTTTCCTTCTTTCTATGACAAGCTGACAGCTGGTGTCTAGTCAGCCATCTGTCTCCCAAATACAAACTGAACTGAAAGCCTAAGGAGAACTGGGTTTGTCCAGTTTAGCTTTAATGAATCAAAAGTCAACTTTTAAAACAAAATGAAGACATACCTAAAGCCCTCTTTTTCCATTACCTGAGTCAATAAATACTTCCTCCCCCCCTCCTTTTTTTGGCTTAAGAAAGTTTGAGAGGATTTCTCTTTGCAGAAAAACAAGTTATGAGATAAATGCCAAATATTTGACAATATATCAGTCAAGAAACACGTTCTTTTTCACAGAACTGCTAAAACTGATAATGACACTCATTAGTGATATGGGCATAGATTCAAAATTAAGATGTGCCCACAAAATAAAACCACAGATGAGAAACTCCCTAGGACTGTTAGATACCACAATTCTCATTGATTTTTATTTGCCCAGTTGGTTAAACTTTTTTGGATTACTTTTTTGTATTGTGCTGCTAAAATATATTTTAAATTGTTAATTCTGTTAGTAATTTTTTTAAATTTAGTTCATACACAAATGAATTTCTGATGATGTTTACCCTACTCAATAAAAAAAAACTTGTTTCAGACAGTGCTCAAGTAGTTTATTATCATTAATGTTTCAAGATTGCAACCAAATTCACAGAAAACTGATTTACAACTCTGATTGATTTATAATAAATAAAATTAACACAAAATTAACAGTGATCAACGGCATGGGTTATACAAGAAGAAGAAGAGAAAATGAATAATTCACACTTCTGTTATCTGTCAGGAGCTTTGTTTAGGTGCTCTAGACATAAGGTCAGTTAATCCTAATAAAAACCCTCAGAAAATAGACAATACTATTACTTGCCTTAAAAATGAGGAAATGAAAGTCCAGAATTCAGCCACCGTCCAAGTCATTCATTCAGTTAGTAAGTGGGAGAATTTAAACTGGTCAGATATGAATCAAGAACCATATCCATTTGAAATGAGGAATTAGAAGATAGACAATGAAATGACTAAAGATATACCCCAGCAAGTTACTTCACCCTGATGACTCGTCTAGGTCAACATCTGCTCAATAAGCAGGACTGATTAGCAGAGGCTGACCCTTGAGCAATTGTTTGATGGAAGGACAGACAGTAAATGAAGGCAGATTCTGGTCACAGACCCTCATTTGTTCAAAAGTCTAATGAGGCCATGAGCCCTTATTAATTCATTCAAGTAAACAAATGTTTACTCAATACCTCTTATGTGCAAGATATCTGGAGATGCTAACGTCAATAAAGATGAAAAGGCAGATTTATAACTTTCCTCATTTCCCAAAAAGTTGGAGCCAGCCCTGTAGCTACACCCCGCTTGTATATAAAGAGATGCCATTTTCAAAAATAAGGTTTTTAAATCAATAAGTCTTGCTGGGTTCAATTAGACCTAGGAACAGGTACCAGTGGTCCTCAGCCAGTGTCCTTCTCCTGATGGCTACTTTGCCAAACCCCCAGAAAGTGGGTAGGACTGCTCTCGCGAGAGATGGCCATTTCCAGCATCTTTCCTAGATGTTGGTGCTTATTCACTGTCACCTCGAAACATTCCTTTGTTAAATAAACTGCAACACATCCATACGAGGGAACCATGTGGCTGCCAAAAGGCGTAACACTGCTCTTGCAGAACAGTCATGAGATGGCCTACAAGACCACAGTGTGTGGTTCAATTTTTTAATGTAATAAACAACTGCATATAATGTGGTACTATATATGTTGGGGGGGGGAACAAAAAAGAGTATATATAGTTACTTATTAAATGGGTATAGAGCATCTCAGGAAGGATACCTAATAAATTGGTAACATTGTTTGCTTCCTGAAAAGGAAACTGCGTTCTTGAGTACAAGAATAACAGAGAGACCTACAGGCTTTTCATTGCAAACCTTTATATATTTTTAAGTATGGTACCTTGTGTAGAAAAACACCTGATACATAAGGAAACAATAATCTTAGCTCACTAAATCTAATTGCCAATCTGATGGGATCTTTTAAGTTCCCATCTTACTTTATTTCTCCACAGCATTTAACACTGTTGTCTACTCCTTTCGTGAAATTCCTCTCCTTTGCCCTCCTTGACTTAAAGTACCAAGTAAGAGTCATTTGATTTGCTGTCTGTTCCCATCATTCCAAACGTCCAGACATTCTGGATAAGAATCAAGGTAAGAAAAAGCAATTGGATTTGTCATAGAATACTTTGCATAGAAATAGTTTTACTATATCTTTACATTAGTGAAAAATAAGAATAGCTATTCATTACTAGAAAGATTGTTGCTCATGTCAATATTAAAAAATCTGAATCTGCCAGGCATGGGGGTGCACAACTGTAATCCCAGCAACTCGGGAGGCTGAGGCAGGAGGATCACTAGAGCCCAGGAGTTTGGGGTTGCTGTGAGCTACGATGACACCACTGCCTGAGACTGAGACCTTGTCTCTAAGAGGAAACGAGAAAAAGAAACCTGCTATAACCCATGCCCAAACTCTAGAGCATAGGCGGAAGATTCCATGAATAGCAAGAGTCTATGTCCTATTCTGAGTCTAGTCGAGCACCTTTCCTCAGCTGCTAACAGTTGGGGTCCCAGGTGCAGCCCGCCGAGCGTACACAATCGTATTTCTCCAGTTGGGAAGGCAGGTCTCTCTCAGGAGCCTCTGTACTGGCAGCAGTTCAAACATCTCCAGTCTGAGCACCACAAAATGTTCCAAGTTGTCCCCACGCTGTAGTAACAGGAAGGGAGGAAATAAGTCAACTGGTTTTCACGTTCCTCGGGTGTCATCTATGATTTGCGCTGCCTCCTGCTTGGTGCAGTGCCTGACACAGTCACCTCAGTGTGGGTAGCATGTGCAGGTCGGTGCCAGCTGCCACCTTCTCTTGGCTGCCCTTGTCACCAAATGTGCCAGTGTCCATACCCCGTGCATCTGCCTTGGCGAAGACACTGGATCTTGACGTGACATCACGAGGCTGCTGCAGTGTCTCCACACAGACCAAGATTCAGCCTTACGAGCACTGGCATTGGGGCCCCCTGAATCGAGAGAAATGTGTGGTGCCAATGAGCCTGATGCTGGCTTCAGAGCGGGTCCTGCCCCGGAGACAATTCTTTGGCTCCAGAGTGTTTAATGCTCAGGTTTCCAAAAAACTCATGTTTGGAGGGAACATAATCCAAAGAGAGAGTGAAGGAGACTTTGAATCTGAAGCCGGTAAAAATAAGGATAATATTTTTCAAAACATAAAAATAAGCTCCCACATCAAAGGAGCCTTTGTCCTTTGTCCTCCCCAGGCAGTTGCCCTTCTCACCTAATGTTTCCCCCACCCACCCACCCAACCTTTCGTATCAAGAGGGAACTCCACAGCGTGACAGATGGACCAACAGATAGATTCAGAAAACTGACGTCCAGGGAGAAGCAAAATGAAAGGAGCTCTTCTCAACTCCTTCAAAATATTCCAGTTTAATTTATCTCACCCAGATGTCCTGTGCACAGGCTATTAGGGAGCACAATGGTGGATCATTTCACCTCTGGGCTGTGTCCACATCTCTGCCCAGGTACCGTATGTCTTGTTTTTAAAAATATGATGAAATTATTTCATTTTGAAAAAAAAAAAGAGGACATGGTAATGAGTGAATAGAGACCATGGGGGTGGGGGCATAACATTAAACCCTGTTTGGGAGCCACAGCCCTAGTGTTTACTTAGGTAAAAGCTTCTGAAACGACAGCATCAGAGAATCTCAGGAGCAAAGTGGACCCAAAGTGGACCCAAAGTGACCCAGCCTGACTGCTCAATCCACAGGGTTGCCCCTCCACCACCCAGGCCAGCAGTCCGTAAGGGTCAGAAGGGAATTTTTTTCCTGAGGCAGCCACAGCCACCTTTAAACAGCCAGCCTAGACTCCAAGAAAGCTCAGGACTTTCCACCTTCGTATACCCACAAGCAAGTCAGACTTCGGACAACTGCCTCTTTCCATCACCTGACTGTAATGGCAACGATTTGGCTGGAAGTTAATGCTTCTCGTCAGAGAGCAGGTGAGCCAAGACTGCTGGTGTGCACAGGACCCAAGTCTCCCTGCCTTGGAGGAGGCCATGCCGGTTCTTCAGAGCCGCTGAGGATCCTGCGTGTTCTCCAGACCCACTTAACGACAAGCATCCCCGGTAGCATGGCACGTGTTCCTGTGCCAGCAGAGCCCACACACACACGGTAAAGAGCGCTCGTGTAGGAGTCCAGCAAGTATCCCCCTGGATGAAAGGCACACCATCCCACCGGGAAGCAGCACGAGGAAGGCTCCTTCCGTCAGCGCAGGAAAACTCACCCCATCCCGTCCTTTTGCCTTCCTTTGGATTAGATCCAAACCTTCCCCTCGCCTGTCTGATGTTTTTTTCTGGTGCCCCACACACCTACAGAAGTGCCCTGTGATCAGCAGGTGTGCAGAGGCCACAGCAGGGTTCAGGATTTCATGTGCTTTAAATTCAATAGAAATTACAGCTGGGTACACAGGAAAATGGAAAGAAGAAAACTCAAATGCCCCCCCACCAAAAGTTCTGCCTACTCTTAATTACAAGGAACAAGGTTCTGATAGGTTATATCAGCTACATCTGATATGTAGTGTGTATATGCATCTTTACATACACTACATGCAGACATGATGTATGCAGATATGATGGAGATGTGTGCATATATGTATTCTGGATATAGTGAGCAGCGGGTAGATTAAATAGGTATGTAAGTAGAGGACAGACAGAGGATAGATATAGAAAGAACCGGAGAGCAATAATTCCAGAGCACCCCTGGGCAGCAATAGAAATAATGGTTCTAACCATCTATTAAGCCTCTCCTGTGTGCCAGGAACACACTTTCTGTATGTGTCCAGGGGGTGCAGGACAGATGAGAGGATTTCAGGGCACTAACCATGGAGTCAAAGCCCCACCCTCCACGAGTTCCCTGCACATGACACAGCCAAAGCTGACCTTGACTGTCCTCAGGTTTCCCCAAGCTGCCCTGGAGCAAACGGAATCCCTGTCCAAGATCTGTGTTCAGACACGAATAATGGCGAGGAGTTGCCCACCAGAGGCTCCAATAGCCAAAAAGGCTGGACAACTGCTGAGGAGACACCTGTGCCTTGGTGTCTCCTTCACTTTACACTTGGGACTAAATGTGGAACCCCCATTTCCTATGCCTAGGTCAGTTTCTTGTGAATTTCTTAGGCCTCAATTCCATGGATGGACTGTGTCCATTCATTGATACACTCATTCACCTTGCCCCTGGTGGAAGGGACTGTATTCATTTGTTTTCTGGCCAAGGAACCCATACACCTATATATACCCTGAAGCTAGAGGCCTAGAGGAGGAGACGGGGAAAGACCGGGAGAGGAATGGAGAGAGCTTCCCTCTCCCCACTTGAAATCTCTCCCTCCACCAGGAGCTTTGGTGTTTTCTGTATTCTTTTCTGTAAATCAATTCTGTCTTACCACGGAGGGGTGGGGGGGAATAATGTAATGAAGAATAATAAAATACATGTATTAAAAAAAAAAAAAAGAAATGGTGCTGGGTGAACTGGCTCGTGACCTGTAGAAGACTGAAACTGGACCCACGCCTTTCACCATTAACTAAGATAGACTCTCACTGGATCAAAGATTTAAACTTAAGACATGAAACTATAAAAATATTAGAAGAAAGTGCAGGGAAAACGCTTGAAGGAATTGGTCTGGGTGAATTTTTTATGAGGAGGACTCCCCAGGCAATTGAAGCAGTATCAAAAATACACTACTGGGACTTGATCAAACTAAAAAGCTTCTGTGCTGCTAAGAACACAGTAAGTGTAGCAGGCAGACAACCCTCAGAATGGGAAAAAATATTTGCAGGTTATGCCTCAGACAATGGTTTAATAACCAGAATACACAGAGAACTCAAATGTATTAGCAACAAAAGGACAAGTGATCCCATCTCAGGGTGGGCAAAGGACTTGAAGAGAAACTTCTCTAAGGAGACAGGCGCATGGCCTATAGACACATGAAAAAATGCTCACCATCCTTAATGATCAGAGAAATGCAAATCAAAACTACTTTGAGATATCATCTAATTCCAGTAGGATTAACCCATATGACAAAATTCCAAAACCTGAGATGCTGGCATGGATGTGGAGAAAAGGGAACACTTCTACATTGTTGGTGGGAATGCAAACTAATCCAGTCCTTTTGGAAGGATGTTTGGAGAATACTTAGAGATCTAAAAATAAATCTGCCATTCGATCCTATAGTTCCTTTATTAGGTATATATCCAGAAGACTAAAAATCACATCATAATGAAGATATATGTACCAGAATGTCTATTGCAGCCCAATTCATAATTGCTAAGTTGTGGAAGAATCCCAAGTGTCCATCAACCCACGAATGGATTAATAAATTGTGGTATATGTATACCATGGAATATTATGCAGCCTTAAAGAAAGATGGAGACTTTACCTCTTTCATGTTTACATGGATGGAGCTGGAACATATTCTTCTTAGTGAAGTATCTCAAGAATGGAA
>CAUYRH010021150.1:0-29234 GCA_963574655.1 Perodicticus potto | reverse complement strand
GTAATAGGCAAAGGTAGAACAGCATCAGGTCAGAAGCACTTATTCAGTGATGCTAAAAGAAAACCATATTAGGATTTTTCTAGCTGTTTCCTAAATAATAACTTCAAACTTTCTTTTGGCTCACAAGTGTAAGTGGTCTGTGGTTGTCTGATCAGCAATGTTTTAGAAAGTGTTCTTTCATTTCATATTAGTTTCTTAATTATTGACATTAGAACAAATAGCTGGAGGTGGTAATTAAAAAGTAACTTTATTGAATATTTAGCTACTTATGTAATTAATAAGCAAACCAAAAATAATGCTTATAATGGCAAACATAACACGAAAGACATAGATACAATGCTAACTATTTATAGTATCTGTATTCTCCGATGATGTTGTACTTACTGTAGTTCATTGTTAATGTTTCCTAGGGTAGTAAGAATTTATGTTGCTGTATTGTAATTAATATATCATTCTTCCTCAGTTCCCTAGAGTTCTATTTGTTTATATTATAAATTAGTCTCAGGGAAGCTTTTCTCTAGTAACTGGAAGGAAATTTAGAGTTGTGGGATCTGTTTTTTACCATGGACAAGTCACTTAACTTATAAATTTCCTATTGTATAAAATAAATTGGATTAGATGGTGCAAAATATCTTAGATGTAAAGTTTTTTGCTAATAAAGGGAACAATACTTCAGACACTTGAGGAATTAGAGAAATTCGGAATAAGAATTAAAGCAATTCAGTTATAATTCTGAAGTTTAAATATCCAGTTCTTTTTAATCCATTGAAGTTTATTTCTGAGTGTTTTAAGTGTAGGAGGGATTTTCATTGCCTAACATGTTGGAGGGGATGGGATAGAGATTTTGAAACACATTCTATTTTAAAGAATATATTATTTGAATTTCAGTTTTGAAACAAAGTTATGTCAGATATTTTCAGACCTCAATGCTACGTATCGTACAATTCAAGGACATTTGCAATCTGAAAACTTTAAGGTACGTATATTGTTTTACTATTTTTGCCCTAGTGCTTGAAATGGGTGGAAGGGCTTCAGGAGGGCTAGAAAAGTATGAAAGATAAGACATAAATTAAAATTAAAAACTTAGATGGTTTAGAAATTACTATTTTAAAATTCTGTCATTTGTCATTATCAAAGAATTTCTGGAATTTTAAAATATATTAACTTAGTATTACTTTGTCAGGTGCTTAATTTTAGTTTTAAGTGTTATTTATAAATTTTAGGTCAACTATGGTGGCTCTTTCTTATCATCTTAGCACTTTGGGAGACCAAGGCTGGAGGATGGCCGGAGGCCAGGAGTTTGAGACCAGCCTGGCCAACATTGTGAGGCCCTGTCTCTACACCCCTCCAAAAAAAGAAAAATAGAAAATTAAGCTGTGCATGGTGGTGTAGATGTGTAATGCTAGCTACTTAGGAGGCTGAGGCAGGATTGCTTGAGCCCAGGAGTTTGCAGTGAACTAAGATGACTTCCTTGTATTCTGGCCTGAGTAACAGAGCAAGACCCAGTCTGAAAAAAAGAAAAAAAAAATGTATAGTCTTTTTTGTTTTCCACAAAACGTATTTGGAAAATCACTTGTTTTGTAATGGTATTACTATATTTGGCTAGAGTAAGAAACATACATTTTAGTTAGCCATGTTTAGAAAGTATATTCAGTTATTACATTTTTATAACCTCCAAAGTTATAGACCAATGTTAAGAAAAGCCTAACGGGCTGGGTACAGCGGCTCATATCTGTGTGGCAGCAGTGTGAGAGGCTGAGGCAGGAGGATTGCTTGATACCAGGAGTTCCAGACCAGCCTGGGCAGTATAATGAGTCCCTATCTCTACAAAAAGTTAAAAAATTAGCTGGACCTGGTGGCATGTTACTGTAATCCTAGTTACTTGGGAGACTGAGGTGGGAGGATTGCTTAAACCCCACAGTTCCTTGAGCCTAGGAGTTCGAAGCTTCAGTGAACTTGGATTGTGCCACTATATTCCAGCCTGGGTTGCAGAGCACCAGAGTAAGACACTGTCCCTTAAAAAAATAAAAGAGAACCTTAGAATTGAATGAGAATTTATTTTTATGAAAAACATGTTTAAAATGTTGTAAAAAGAATTTTAATAGATTTAGGGAGTACAGATTGAGTTTTATTAGGTGCATCCATTGTGTAGTGGTAGAGTCTAGCTTTAAAAGTCTTGGTGTGCCCATAACCCAAATTAGTGTATTTTGTACCTATGTAATGTTATTTTACATGTATGTAATTTTTCATCCCTCCCCACCTTCCTTTCTTGTGAGTCTCCAATGTCTATTATACCAGTTTGACCATGTATAGTCATGGCTTAGCTCCCACTTATAAGTGAGAACATAAAACTTTCTAGCTTAAGAAAATGCTCAGTGATCCGGGTGGCACCTGTGGCTCAGTGGGTAGGGCGCTGGCCCCATATGCCTAGGGTGGAGGGTTTGAACCCGGCCCCAGCCAAACTGCAACAACAACAAAAAATAGCCAGGCGTCCTGGCAGGTGCCTGTAGTCCCAGCTACACAGGAGGCTGAGGCAAGAGAATGACCTAAACCCAGGAGTTGGAGGTTGTTGGGAGCTGTGATGCCATGGCACTCTACCGAGGACGATAAAGTGAGACTCTTAAAAAAAAAAGGCCAGTGATCCCACCATTTGGGGGATGGAGACAACTCCCATTTTTTAAAGCTTTTAATCTTGAATTTGACAATAAGTTAGCACTTAGACAGAAAAATTTAGGAACAGAAAAATGTTAGCCAGAATTATGAAATACTTCGTTGGACCATGAAGGATTCAGTTAAAAACTTGGTCACTTTGATTTTCAGTTTTCATAAGTTTCAACAGGTGGTTTTCAAGGTTATTACTTTTTTTCTTTTTAATCGGAAGATGACATTGATTTTTTAAAAAAGTAATAAAAAAATTAAAAAATAGTTATACATAGTTATTTTCTTTAAAGTTTTTAAAGAATGTCACTTCCACCAAAAATTTAGCAAATGTTGATGGTCATTCTCATGTATTGAAGTTTGAGATTTACAGCCCAAAATAATAATTCATTTTCTGTTTCCTGTTTATCTAGCAACGGGTGATGACCTGCTTCAGAGCATGGGAAGACTGGGCAATTTATCCAGAGCCATTTTTGATCAAACTACAGAATATTTTCTTAGGACTTGTAAATATTATTGAAGAAAAGGAAACAGAGGTAGGCATTCAGTGTATTTGTGTGATTATTTTTAAAATTTATTTTTGGGGCAGAGGGTGCTGTAGAGGTGTGATGTGCTACATATTTGAATAATATTTCTTTGTGAAAAATGTCTACTGTGTACCACAAATTAGTGGATTTTAATTGTTGGAGCCTAGGAGACAAAATTACATATAACAGGAATTCTCTGTGTTGTGTCCTCTTGAAAATTGGTGGGTGATTTTTTTATTTGAGAAGATTTATGGTACATTAGTAGAAACAAGTAATGGCACTGTGTATAGCATGATTTCATTTTATTAAAGATAGCTATATCAATAGATATGTACATGAAAAGATGGAGCTCTGTGGTAGCAAGTGCTGTTCATCACCATTCTGTTACTTTTTACATACTAATTATTGAATCCTTCATTTTCATTTCCACCACCATCATCAGGCTATCATATTTTCCCTTACACTCCTATATGGTCCTCCTAATTGGCGTAACTGCTCCAACCCACATTGGTCCTTGTTACAATTTCTTAAATGTATGTTTCTACCTAAAGTTGGCCTTTATACATGTTCTTCCTTTTCTCCGAGATAATTCAGATCTTAGCATAAGGGTAACTTCAGAGAGCCTTCTCTGACCTCTTTAAGAGTTATTATTATACATTTTAATAGAATATCTCTTTGTTGTAACAGTTAATCATAGATGCAGTTTTATGAATATTGTTGTGATCATCTGATTTCCCGACACCCCCATCCCCAAACAACAACAACCTTTACCAGGCTTTGTGACATTCCCCTGTCCAAGAAGCAGTTGGGAAATACCAGATAAATGGGTGAATGACAGCTTCTTAGGTGGAGTTAATGATAAAGTACATTCTTATTATGTCCTTACGTTGTACCTGGGAGTGTGGAAATCCAGCTAAGTGGGCTTCTGCTGGATTGCATATTAATCTAATAGCAATATGGGTTTAGGAAACAGGAAAATGTTACAACACTACACATTTCCATAGGATGTACCTGATGACCTCGATGGTGCCCCTATTGAGGAGGAGCTTGATGGTGCGCCTCTGGAAGATGTGGATGGAATTCCTATTGATGCTACTCCCATCGATGATCTCGATGGAGTCCCTATAAAAAGTCTTGATGATGATCTTGATGGTGTGCCTTGTAAGTTCGTATTTCAAATTTCAAACTGATTGACTCTTGCTAATAAGTTTGATTACCAAAATGCTTCAATTTCCATATAAAGAAAAAGATTGTTGTACTTTTTCATTAAGGTGTTAAGTTATTAACTTTGTTTTTTATTCCTGACTTTAAAGAATTTAAATGCCTAATATTCCGTTTGACTGGGCCAACAAAAGGGCTTTTTTTCTGGTCATATTATAATCCTTGTTCTTAATACTGTCATTATTCGTCAATGTGTAGCTTTATTTTGCTTTGCTTTTTTTTTTGAGACAGAGCCTCAAGCTGTCATCCTGGGTAGAGCGCTGTGGCATCACAGCTCACAGCAACCTCTAATTCCTGGACTCAAGCGAGTCTCTTGTCTCCACCTCCCAAGTAGCTGGGACTACAGGCGCCCACCACAATGCCCAGCCATTTTTTGGTTGCAGCCGTCATTGTTGTTTGGCGGGCCTGGGCTGGATTCGAACCCTCCACCTCAGGTGTACGTGACTGGCGCCTTAGCCCGTTGAGCCACAGGCACCGAGCCTTTGCTTTACTTTTTTAATAATACAATGAATACTCATGAACCCATTAATTTGGGTTATCTCCTAGTAGTTAGGGTTAATGGCTCCTTTCCCCCCCAATAGTGGATGCAACCGAAGACTCGAAGAAGAATGAGCCTATATTTAAAGTAGCCCCCTCAAAATGGGAAGCTGTAGATGAATCTGAATTGGAAGCACAGGGTGAGTAAAAGCACAAGAACTATTGAACCTCAAAAAATTAAGTATTTGTAAATTAATCATTGATAGGTTTGTGTGTTTTCCTTTTATTAATACATTACAACATTAATACCCACTGTTACAGTATTTTATGTTTAAAGTTAGTTTTTATTGTGGTTGGTGTTGCTGTTACAATTTTCTTAGGTCCTTCAGTTCAGAAGCTTTGAGAGTAATCAGAGAAATCACTGAAAACTTTTTGGGTTAAAGCATTTTAGTAGAAAATGTAGATGGGACCTCTATACCTACTTAGAAATCTACTTAGAGGTCAGTTTCAGAGAAACCAAGCTTTGACTCTCCCATCATACTAGACTTATTAGATGCAGTTTAGGCCTGCCTTTCAAACTTACTTGGACCTGTATCCTGGTGTTAATATTTGTAGGTTCTAATGAAATAAATCTTAACCATCCAACATAGGAGTAAGTATAACATTATTTGTCACTTAATGAATTTGAATAAAATTATAATATAGGTGTGAGGAAAAAGAAGGATTTAGCACATATGAATCGCTATTCAAGGAATAGATAAACATAGATAAAAACTTCTGTAATATAAACTTTTCAATTCTAAAGCTTGGCTTCTACTGTGCCTCTGCAAAAATGTTAATTTACCTTATGGAATTACATCCTCTTTTTCCTTCCATTCAGCTGTAACAACTTCTAAATGGGAGTTATTTGACCAGCATGAAGAATCAGAAGAAGAGGAAAATCAAAAGTAAGAATCTGAGTTTCGAATATTCTCAGTTTCTTTTTCGTAAATACTCTCATTTTCATTAAGAGGTATGGTTGAAATAATAGTGAAGCGGAAAACTTCACTCTTAACAAAGCTTGAGAGAGGATCGTTTTTAGTTCTCCATTGGTTTTCCAGTGAATAAAGAGCTTTTGGTTTCTGGTTTTGATGCTTTGGTTTCTCTTAGCTTTTGAGTTTGTTATGCTAGGTTATATGTTCTCACTTCATACTTACTAATTGTTCAAATGCATTTGTTTAGAATCTTTGTCATCAAATGTTGTTTTGGGCTCTATAAAAATTTTAAAATGTGAGTTTAGTGAGGGAAAGTTATGTTCCTTTACTTTTGGATTATTCATTACAAAGAAAAGTATTACGTTGTAATTATTCTGTTATTTAAATGTAATATTTCAGAGCTTAAGGAAAATATTTTCCTGTGCATAAATTTGAGTTTTGCTCTCTGGTAATCACCTTATAATTATTTTTGTACTTGACACTGTGTTTGTATCAATCTCTACTCCCCAATTCTGCAGATTTGTATTGGTAGTTTTTAGGAAGCACTTGACACTTTTTAAATCATTGCAAAGGAAGTTGATTTTTTTTTTTTTTTTTTTAAATAGGAAGACATGGCATGTATCAAAGACACAAAGCAGAAATTTCTGGGTTTTTTTTTTTTTTTTTTTAAATCTCCATGTTCTTGTATTGTTTTCAGCGTGAACAAAGGGAAAGCCCCTTTGTGCCCTAGCTAGCACAGTATGGGCATTTGTGTAGATTCAATGTATGGGCATTTAGATTCTGAGGGAAATGCTCATGTCAGCAGTTTGTAGAAACATAGTTTCATATGGTGATGAAGACTTGTCCATAGTAATCTCCTCCCAGAAATGTTGGTGTAATCAGAACAAGGCAGCAGTGATTATGCAACATATTTGCAAAATATAGATGTTCCTATTAATGGAAAGAGCTATTTGAATCTGTTTAGGAGTACAAGAATTGGGGAACAGTTTAGTTCATTTTGCTTTAAAACAGTGGTTTTCTTAACCCTTTCTATGTCCACGATCCTATCAATAACATCTTACTATTTTAAAGTCACTGTTTTAAAATGAGTGTATGTATTTATAAAATAATTAAATTAAGGGGAAGGAACGGTTGAAAGCCATCAGAGAATTCAGATATATTCTGTTGGTTTTATTTCTAAAGGAATTAGGGATTTGGGGTATAAAACTGGTATTTGTGGTAATGTTTGGGATATGAGTACATTTTAGCATTGATGTTTGAATAATCATACGTTAAGAGCATGGATCACTAGAAGTATAATTTATGTTTTTTGACTTTTCTTATAAGAACTCCAAATAAATCATGATAATATAAACTACTTTATGAAAGCACAAAGCAAGGGAAAAAAATTCTCACATCCAGCTTTCTGAAGCTTAAAATTTTCTTATGCCTTACTACTATTCTCTAGTGGCTAAATCTAAAATGCCTTTTTACTTAAGGCTGCTTTTAGTAACTAGTAATTATTGTATTTGTGGCAGAAATGTTATTTAAGAAAAACATAGCACCACTAATGCTTAGAAGAAACATTACAAAAAATAATTTCATTTGTAATGAATTGTGTATGGATTTGGTCTTGAATTTCACTTCTACAAAAGGAAGCTGTGATGAGATTTGAACCTAGAGCTGTTGACTAAGAGCTAATGCCGAAGCCAATTAAATCGAACTACCCAGCCTTCGCAAAATTATAATAGCAATTGCAAAATATGTATATATCTTAAGTCATTGTAGTATATAGGTCACTTTTTTCTTTTTTTGAGACAGAGTCTCTCTCTGTCACCCTAGCTAGAGTGCCGAGGTGTCGTAGCTCATGGCAACCTCAAACTCTTGAGCTCAAGTGATCCTCATGCCTCAGCCTCCTGAGTAGCTAGGACTATAGGCACCTGTCACAATGCTTGGGCTCAAGCCATCCTCATGCTTCAGCCTCCTAAGTAGCTGGGACTATAGGCACCTGTCACAACGCCTGTCTAGTTTTTTCTATTTTTAGTAGAGACAGGATCTTGCTCTTGCTAAGATTAGTCTTAAACTCCTGAGCTCAAGCAATCTACCTGCCTTGGCCTTCTAGAGTGCTAGGATTATGGTGTGAGCAACTGTGCCCAGCCTATATAGCTCTTTTTTTTTTTTTTGGTAAAGACAGAGTCTCACTTTATCGCCCTTGGTAGAGTGCCATGGCATCACACAGCTCATAGCAACCTCCAACTCCTGGGCTTAGGTGATTCTCTTGCCTCAGCCTCCTGAGTAGCTGGGACTACAGGCGCCCGCCATAACGCCCGGCTGTTTTTCTGTTTTTGCAGTTTGGCCGAGGCCGGGTTTGAACCTGCCACCTTCGGTATATGGGACCAGCGCCGTACTCGATGAGCCACAGGCGCTGCCCATATATAGCTCATTTTTAAAAGTCTTGAATAATATGATGAATGTTTAATGTCCATTTATCTAGGTATTTCCTATGTATTACATGTAGCTATTTAAAGTTAAATAACAATGAACAAACTATTCTGTGAGTCAATGTTTTTCTCTCATGTCCTGGATATTCCATGTCAACTAATATATTTACCTGTTCTGTATTCATTTGTGGTGAAAAAAAGCTTTCAGATAAACATAGAAGAGTGTTTACTAGGAAATGTTTGAAATTGCAAAAAAGGGAAAAATTTTAAATAACAGGCTGTTTGATTACCCACCACATCCTTATTGATTTGCCTTTTCTAGAATAATTCTTCAGTGAACATCTGTTTCAATACACACATACACTTCAACCATTCAGAACCACCCGAAACACTTGTAAAATTTTATGTATCATAAAACAGGGAATTTTTTAAATTTTTATTTATTTATTTTTTTTGAGACAGAACCTCAAGCCATCACTCTGGATAGAGTGCTGTGGCATCACAGCTCACAGCAACCTTCAATTCCTTGGCTCAAGTGAGTCTGCTGCCTCCACCTCCCACATTGCTGGGACCACAGGCTCCCGCCACAACGCCTGCCATTTTGGTTGCAGCTGTCGTTGTTTGGCGGGCCTGGGCTGGATTCGAATCCACCAGCTTAGGTGTATGTGGCTGACGCCTTAGCCCTTTGAGCCACAGGTGCCAAGCTGGAATTTTTGTATTTTAAAAAATTCACAAAAAATTGCATTTAGGAAATTTCTGGGAAATTAATGAGAAATATTAGGTGAAAAGTTTTTTAGTTACAAAAAGAATGGTTTTTTTGATAGGTGGTTTTGAGTTTTTTATTCCTTACCTAAGTATTGTATTGAGTTGTGTCGATATGTGATATAAATGATTCTGGGGAACTCTGAAATATGGGGTTTGTAAAATATTTTAGTAGTGTTCTGGAAAGGGCCTTTGGATGAGAAATTTAAAAGATAGTGAAGAGTCATCCAAGTACCATATATTTTCTGACTGTGAATTGCCAGCACTTTTTTTTTTGTCTGGCTTATATTTTTCTCGTTCAATCTTAACTATACTTTAATTAATTTTGTTTAAACAGATTTTGGTTATAGCTATTTTTATGTTATTAGGAATAATTTTAAATGTGTAGTGAAGACTTTTTTTCTTAGTATAGAATGTACGTAGGTCGCTATGAAAGTTTTTAGACAGTTTCATAGTCCCTTATTTCACTTCCAAGAAAAAAAGCTGACAGCATTCTTTCTGATTCACCCAGCTTGCTCAGTTTATTGATGTTGCTATGAGGGCTTCATTTGTTCTATCTGGGTAGATTTATGTTTCTTCATTTTTGTGTATCTTAAAAATTTTGTAATAATCCATACCAATGTAGAAAGGTTTACCATGTTCAGATATTAAAGGCAAAATGGCATTTGTTCTAGGCTGTGTTAAATAATGTTATTTTCATAGTTTATATTGTTTGTAAGGAATTGTCTGTATATGCATAAACATTATGAGTTTGTTAGTACATGGATCTCTTGTTTGGCCTGAATTTATTTGCCAGTAACACACACACATGCAAAACCAAGTCTTGGGATGTAAAACTTTTTTTTAAAAAACTATTCATTCTTTATGTTTCAAGAACATTTTGTTGGTTCTATTCTAGTACTGATGACTGTCTTTTTCTACTTCATTGTTTCTGGAAGGGCAGGGGAAATTTTTTCTTTGTATTCTAAGTGACTTACCCATGGTAGTCACTCAGGTTTTTATTTTCTTCTTGTCTGGCCCAGAACTAATACAACTTTCAGAATCAGCTGTAACATAAACACTGACATTTGCTAATATTTAAAAAGTATACGTTACTTTATTCTTAGGGTGATGTGCTAATCAGATAAGCCTTACATACTGTATTGATTGTTTCATAGTAATTATATGACTTAAAATCATGTATTTTCTAGATTATAGGCTCTGATGAAGGAAGGTTACGGCATTTGGCTTTTTAAACAAAGCTTCATTAATTGAATCTGTAAACTAAATTTGCAGAAATCACTGATTATTCATTTCATTCAACTGTGTCAAGGAAAGTTTGTTGCAGAATGAAAGGACCATACAACATTAACATAAGAAGAATTGATTAATTTTTTTTTTTTTTTTTGTAGAGACAGGAGTCTCACTTTATCGTCCTCGGTAGAGTGCTGTGGCATCATAGCTCAAAGCAACCTCCAACTCCTGGGTTTAGGCGATTCTCTTGCCTCAGTCTCCCAAGTAGCTGGGACTACAGGTGCCTACCACAACGCCCAGCTATTTTTTTTTGTTGCAGTTTGGCTGGGGCCGGGTTCAAACCCGTTACCCTCAGTGTATGGGGCCGGCGCCTCACTGAGCCATCGGCACTGCCCACTCCCTGAGCCACAGGCACTGCCCAGGATTTATTAAATTATGATTGTGTTGAAGCTCAAAAATTTCCTGTAGAGGAAACAAATGTTTTATAAAATTATCTATAAAATATTATTGTTCAAATATTCTAGAAATTGTGATGGGGTTGAATTGTCCTCTTATGTTTTGCTAACATTATTTAAGCTCTAACACTGAAAAACACAATACCTAGACTGTAAAGTGTAACACTTTTTTTTTTTTTTTGCTGCCTTGACATACAATGTATTCTGCTTATTTCTAAAGTCAAGAAGAAGAAAGTGAAGATGAAGAAGATACTCAAAGTTCTAAATCTGAAGAACATCATCTGTACTCTAATCCAATCAAAGAAGAAATGACCGAGTCCAAGTTCTCTAAGTACTCTGAAATGAGTGAGGAAAAACGAGCCAAACTTCGCGAAATTGAGGTTAGTATTGTGATGAAATTTAAACTACACTTCACTGGCCTTTCACTTTCTCCACCAAACTAAGCTCCCTCTTGGCATCGTACCTTGGTGCACTTGCTGTTCTGTTTTGAAATCTTCATACCCGGTGACTTTTTCAAGCCTCTTAGTTCAAGCATCCCTCTCTCACAGTAGCCTTTTCTTACCCTTCTGGACCTGTTTGCTTCTCTGTGTTTTTGTGATTTTATATGTATTGTGATGTGTGTATATCTATGTATGTTTTATTTGCTTGTTTGCTTGTACCCTGTAGACTGCAGTTTCCATGAAGAGTGAGGACCATGTCTGATTTCTGTTCATTGTACTGTTAGTACCTAGTACATAGGAGATCCTCTGAAGAAATAGATTCTAATGAACATAATGTATATAAAAATGTATATGTAATACAGGACATCTATTATATGTAATCCTAGTTACTTATATACTGTGTACATTGGAATGTATATCGTATATAACTAAGAAGCTAAAGTATTTTCTTTTCTTTTTTTTTTTTTATTTGTAGAGACAGAGTCTCACTTTATCACCCTTGGTAGAGTGCCCTGGCGTCACACAGCTCACAGCAACCTCCAACTCCTGGGCTTAGGTAATTCTCTTGCCTCAGCCTCCCGAGTAGCTGGGACTACAGGTGCCCGCCACAACGCCCGGCTATTTTTCTGTTTTTGCAGTTTATTTTCTATTGCAATTCTAGCATTTTAGGAAGCTGAAGTGGGGAGCTCATTTGAGGCCAGGAGTTTGAGACCAGCCTAGGCTTGGCTCGGCACCCATAGCTCAGCGGTTAGGGCGCCGTCCACATATACCGGGGTTGGCTAGTGGTTCAAATCTGGCCCAGGCCTGCTAAACAACAATGACAGTTACAACAAAAAAAATAATTGGGTGTTTTGGCGGGCACCTGTAGTCCCAGGTACTTAAGAGGCTGAGGCAAGAGAATTGCTTAAGCCCAAGAGTTTGAGGTTGCTGTGAGCTGTGACTCTATAGCACTCTACCGAGGGTGGCATAGTAAGGCTGTCTCAAAGGAAAAAAAAAAAGAGTACTTTTGAATGTCTACTGTGTGTCAGTACTGTTCTCTTACTAATTTATGATACCTAGCTCATTAGTTATTTCATTTCTTACTTCTCCACATAGTCACTGTTGAGCTGTTGAGAAGTAAGAAAGAAAGCTGACACACAGTAGACATTCAAAAGTACTCTTTTTTTTTCCTTTGAGACAGCCTTACTATGTATGTCAGTGAACATACTCACCTGTGGACCTTTTTCACTCCTTCCACATACTGAGAAGCTCTGTTTTTTTGACCTAATGGAACTTTTGGAATAGAAACAAAGACTGAGTTCATAAAAATGTATTATCTTGGTAATCAAAGCTGCCCCCTTAGAAATGCCAAAACAGACTGTTTAATCCTTTTAAAATGTAGAGAACAGTACTGACACACAGTAGTCCTTTTAATCTTTTTCCTTATTAACTTAAACCATATAATTTAGTTTTTTGTGGTTAACTTGGGTGGTTTTCATGAATATTGTCATTTCCGTACTCTGTGTTTATACATGGTGTGTACCTATATGCATGTGTTTCCATACCTCATGTGCTCTTTTATAATCTGGCCTCTCCCTACTTTGTTACATCTTCAGTGATTGTTCCTCCTGCTTTCATAGTGACTGCCACTGACGACTTATTGTCCTTCTGGGATTTGGACTGTGAAGTGAACCTCAGTTTTAAAATAGAGATCTTGGCTTTGCCTTAAAATAAAAAGATTTAGTCATATGGAAAACTTCTAAGCTGGTGGCAAATTTGGACTAGGACTCAGGGCTCATGAGCTTCATCCCTGTGCTTATTTTATCTTTCTTCTCTGCCCCTAAATTTTAGTATCAGTTTCTAGATTTAAAATCCTTTGAGAACTAATCCTTTTATTGGAGAATCATTTAATAGAAAATAAAATTCTAAATTAGTTTTATTATATACTATAGATCCTATAATTTTGCTTTTTAAAAGTTATTCCCATCCCTAATAAAGACTATAGGTGAACATTTTAGCGTGAAATTAATAAAAAGCAAATGATTTGTATCAGAAAATATTAATACTCTCGTAAAAACATAAAAAACCCTGTTTATAACCATATGACACTGTAATATTGATCAGAAATACTTAATCTTCAGTTACCACTTAGAGCAACACTTCAGCTGGAGTTATCTTTTTGTATTCTGTTACCCCATTTCTACCAGGAGGAGTTGGACTAGTGGTGGGTCATTTGTGTTACGGGAGGAGAATGGTCTGCCCTAGTCCCTGAGAAATGCAAGAGTGGTGTGGAAGGTGATACCTGGCCATTGTCCCAAAGCAACAGGGGATGGTTAACCAACAAGCCATTGCATGGACCACTTCTTTTTGTGTTGAGACCCTTGGTCATCTTTTTTTCTGGGTGTGTTGGACTTGTGCTGGAGCCTGAGTTAGGCCGTATCAGCATGAAATATAAACAGCGATTTTATGATGCTTTTTAAAAAGATTCTCTAGGAATGCCTACTTTCTCCTAAGTTACATTCAGGTCTGTTGCTTGACTCTTGGACACTTAACTCTTAAGAGTTTTACTATAAATACACCCTACAGAAGAATCCTTTGGGTCATGGGAGACTTCACATAGTGATGAACTTGGCCATTTATGTACCCCCCCCATACTTTCAATTTTACATCTTATTGAATTTTAAAATGTAATTATAAAACAAGAAAATGCAGACTTTTAAAGAGATTTATTGCAGCTTCAAAGTACTGGGTTCAAGTGATCTTCCCACTCCAGCCTCCCAGGCAGTTGGAACTATAGGTGTGTGCCATAGTGCCTGCATAATTTCTTCACTTTTTGTAGAGATAGGGTCTTGTGGTGTTCCCCAGGCTGGTCTTGAATTCCTGGCCTCAAGTACTACTTCTGCTTTGGCCTCCCAAAATGCTAGAATTACATGTGTGAACTATAGCGCTCAGTCTTAAGAGTTTGGGAAGAAGGGAAGGAAAGAGCCTCCAAGCTCTGATTATAAAAGACCCTAATCATAGGAGTGAAATTAGGTAGAAAAAGGACAAAAATTAGAGAATTTAAAAGAAACAGTAAGTTAAAAACAGTGGAAACACCACTTTGAATGCAGGAAATGTATTTGTACTTGTTTCTGTTCTATTGAAAAGCCTCATTTATAGTGAAGGGGGAAAAAGCTTAAACAAATGAGTTCTTGTTTTTGAAATAGAAATAAAATGCTGTAGTAGCATTTAGTTCCTTTGGAAGACTCATTAGTGTCTGAACAAAATAGGATAAGATGTTAGCATATGCAATAATTTCATTAGACAGGAATGTTTTGTTCTCTTTAAGTGGAACAAGATTGGACTGACTTAATATATCTCAGTTGTACCATATGATCCATGTGCTTCCCACCTCTGCCTCCAAGATCTCATGCTTTCTAACTTTTTTGTCTTCCCTTAGTATAAGAGAAAGGTATTCTCATCTTTGTAAATTTCTTGGATAATTTGAGTTCCTTTAAGCCTTCAGATATTTTCTATTTTAACCTTATTTTTAAGGTCAAAATAAATCATAAATTTCTATTTTTACCATTTTTTGTATGTGTACAATACACATTTTTACTTAAATATTTAGAATGAAAAGTAAAATTAGTCTCACTTATTCTAGTTATTTTTCTTTCCCTGTAACTGACTATATCAGTTTTTTGTATATGCTTTCAGATTTTTATCCATGGCTCATATTTGTCCATGCACTTACATACCACACACGTAATATACTTTCGTGTGTGTGTGTGTTCAGTTAGCTACAAATCTTTTGGTACACATGTAGGTGGTATACTTTTACAAACAGTGCGATAGTGACTATCCTATAGCATTGTGCACTTACAGGCCTTCTATAAGGTAAATTGTAAAAATGAAATTGGAAGTTTTTCTGGGCTTTTTAATATTCATTTATTCTTATTGTCTTAAAAAACTACATTCTTAATATGGTTTAACCTTTTCTCTGTGTTTGATGTCCTTTTTGTGTTTTGATGTCTGGTGATTGCACTATGCTGTTGTAAATAGAAGCCTTCATTCTGTGCAGGTCTGTGTTTGGCTGAACTACATAGCTGAACTATAGTGCTGTTCTCCTTTTTTCCCCAATCTGTTTATCTGTGTTCTGTTGGTTGTCATGTCTTGCTGGCAGAATGCTTGCCTTTAGGAACTTAGCCTTGCATTTCTAATTTGGGGAAGCAGATACCAAATCCATTATAATTCTATCGAGAGAGGATTAGTACGTTCTTATAGGCATGGTTTTTGAGTTCTCTAATGGCTGTGCAGAACATGTGGGCTCATGTCTGGTCAGTGGAATTTTGCATAGTTGGGTTTGTCTGATAAATGGCCTTCAGATGAGGTTGTATTTTGATAGTGGTTAACCACTGTGCTGTAAAAACTGTGCAAAGCACTGCTTGAGAAGCTATAGTTATAAAAATACTTATTTTTAAAATGCTTTGTTTTACAGCTAAAAGTTATGAAGTTTCAGGATGAATTGGAATCTGGGAAAAGACCTAAAAAACCAGGCCAGAGTTTTCAGGAACAAGTAGAACACTACAGAGATAAACTTCTTCAACGAGTAAGTAATAAGTATACTTAATAATGTGTTTCCTAAGTTATTTATTTGACTTCTTAGAATATTGGTATGCTTAAAGTCTTTTCACAATTATATCTTTTGATATGTAAATGTTGAATCCTGGGATATAATTAGAGATATTTGAAATTTGATATTTTAAAACCATTTTAACTTGAAAAAGGAATCTTAAGGCAACAGCCCACTTATTTTATTCTGTGTACTGTTTGTGGACTAGAAGATTAATCCTGCTAAGAGCATGATTTTGAAACTGGAAGACCCTTCAGAAAGTCACATTTCTGATAATGAGGCACCAACAACCCTGAGAGGTGGCACAAAGATGGATGTAGAATTTAGGAAGTTCTGGTGTTGAGAAGTTCATTTAGGACTCAATTCCTAAATGAGGGCAGCAAGTGGTAGAACACCACACTGGTGGATTCTAAGCATTTGAAGGGACTTCATATTCTTGTGGATAACAAAATACAGTAGAACCTCCATTGCTGACCACCTCCTTAAGTTGACCTTGTTTTCATAGACCGGACATGTACCACATGTATGTTTCAGTACATTAGGTCTAGTTCCTTATACCTTGAGATGTTCACCAGTCCTGATGGTAACAAGCTCAAAATGAAGAACACATGTATTGCCACTTTAGTCTCCTTGTTTTTTATGATATTTTCCTGAAGGTGCCAGGGTTCAGCAAAATACAGTCTTTGTCAGATTTTGTAGTTTTATTATTCACTTATGCATTGTTTATGGTGGCTTTCATGTTGCAGTGTCACAATTGCGTAGTTGTGATAGTGACTGTATGTGGCTTACAAAGCAGAAAATATTTGCTATCTGGCTTCATGCTAAAAACATTTGCCAATATCTGGTATAGGTTTTTTTTTTTTACCTTTTAAAAAGTATAAGAGTCAGGTGTCAGATACTTTCCTTAATGAATACAAATCATACAGAAATTCCTGTTAGTGAAGAACTAAGTTTGTCTTATGGGTTTGTTGTCTGTAGCTATTCTTTTAATTATGCTGTTACCAACAGAAATTAGAATTTCAAGTGAGAAGTGGCAGTTGTAAAATCTGAAGATAAGGAAATGTTATTTCTCTGATTTACATAGTTGTATAGTCATGTAGTCAGTTTGTATTTTTTATCAACCAGAACTTAAAATTTCTGATATTCTAGGCTGCGCAGGGTGACTCACACCTGTAATCTTAGCACTCTGGGAGGCCACGGCAGGTGGATTGCTTGAGCTCAGAATTTCGAGACCCCGTTTGCAAGAGGAAGACCCTGTCTCTCCTAAAAAATAGAAAAACTAGCTGGGTATTGTGGCAGGTGCCTATAGTTCTAGCTACTTGGAAGGCTGAGGCAAGAGGATTGCCTCTTGAACCTAGGAGTTTGAGGTTGCTATGAGCTATGATGAAGTCACAGCACTCTACCCTGGGGCAACAGAGTGAGATTTGGTCTCAAAAAAAAAAAAATTCTAATACTATTGGCACTTGTTCCTCATTAATAAAGTTTTGATGGGAGATTATTGTAAGGAGCCATTTTCTCTTTTGATAAGAGCTCTTTTGAGTAAATAAACTTGCTATTAGTTTGGCGCCGGTAGCTCAGTGGTTAGGATGCTGGCCACATGCACCCAAGCTGGTGGGTTCGAACTGGCCTGATCATGCTAAACAAACAAACAAACAACATCAACAAGAAAATAACTGGGCATTGTGGTGGGTGCCTGTAGTCCCAGCCACTTGGGAGGCTGAGGCAAGAGAATAAGCCCAAAGAGTTTGAGGTTGCTCTGAGGTGTGACGCCACGCCACTCAACTCTGGGGCAATTGAGTGAGACTCAGTCTCTAAAAAAAAAAAAACGCTTGCAGGCGCAGCCTGTGGTTCATCGAGTAGGGTGCCGGGCCCCATATACCAAAGGTGGCGGGTTCAAACCCGGCCTTGGCCAAATTGCAAAAACAGAAAAATAGCCGGGCGTTGTGGCGGGCGCCTGTAGTCCCAGCTACTCGGGAGGTTAAGGCAAGAGAATCGCCTAAGCCCAGGAATTAGAGGTTGCCGTGAGCTGTGTGACGCCACGGCACTCTATGGAGGGCAATACAGTGAGACTCTGTCTCTACAAAAAAAAAAAAAACGCTTGCCGTGAAGTTAGAAGGATCACTTTTTACTGATTATTTTATTGTTATCTGTGATGGAAAGGCCAGGGCATTGTTAGCTTTTTCTAATTTGGGAGGGGAAGAGCTCAGACTCTAGAGAAATGTTTTTTAACCTTTTTATCTTGTGGTATACTTGAACCTATATTTAAACTTTAACGGCATACTTAAATTGTTTTTTTTTTTTTTTATAGCTTTATTTTTTTTCCTTTTATTAAGTCATATACACATGGATCATGAATACATTGATGCATATGTGAGGTACAATGTGTTGATTTTTTTTTTATACAATTTGGAGTGCTTATATCAAACTAATAGAGCTTTTGCCTCATTTACTTGATTATTGTGTTAAAACATTTATGTTCTATACTTGATAGATTTGACTTGTACCCTTGCAATATGCTCCATAGGTGTGGACCCACTGTTTATCCTCCCTCTGTTAAACCTCCCCCCTAAATTATGTTGATCCCCCCCAAAAAAAGTAAAAAAAAGAATATATTTACTGTGCTTTGAACTTCTTTTGAAAATCATTTAATTAATGATCTTTAAAAATTTTCAGGGCACACTTAGGTTCCTCTCATGGCATGCCAGTTGAAAATCACTGCTGTAGAGCTTGGGCTCACATCCTAACTTGACTATCCTTTGTGTATATGAACATGGTTCTTAATCTGAGTCTCAATTTTCATCTCTAGAATGAGGATAGTAGTATTTTTCCTAGGGGTGTTTTAAAGGATTATTTGAAATTGTCTATGGTAAGTTGTTTAGTACATTGCTTGGCCTATAGTAAGCACTGAGTAAATTATTATTCGGTATAAGAAGAAGAAATTAATAGTTTCTTTCAAAGGTAGGGTGTTATTTTTGTTTATTTTTTTGAAAATGGTATTATACCAAAATGGTGATTTAAAAGATTATTTATCAGAAGAAAAATACTGTGTTACATAAATGAGATTAAACCAAATTGGTATTTTTAAATGACAAATTGTTTTTTAAAAACAATAATAGGAGAAAGAGAAAGAATTAGAACGAGAACGAGAAAGAGACAAGAAGGATAAAGAAAAATTGGAATCTCGATCCAAAGATAAGAAGGAAAAAGATGAATGTACTCCAACAAGGAAAGAAAGGTATAACATTTCTTCTATTCAATGCATTACTGATGTGAAGATTTGGAATGGTATGTCATTTTATGTTTTTATCACTGATGCTAACTGCAAGTGTTTTTTCATGGTAATCATATTGGGCTCCTACCTGCAGGAGGCGGAATTAGCTGAGAAATGGGGCATTTAGTTGGCACTTGGCTTAGTTAACTGGAGTATCATCCTTTTACATGGTTCATATGGTATCCTTAGCCTCAGTTCAGTGCGAATTCAATTACAGTATTAGGTATCAGCCTGAGGCTTAAATAACAAAGCAGCCTGCTAAGATCTTCCTTCTTGCCTCCAATATAAGCATTTTTTTCCCCAGTCCCTACACTGAGGGTGCTATCTGTAAACTTGAGTTTCAGTCTTACCTTGAAAGGAGATTATATACATAGGCCATAGGGACTTGCCCCTCACTTTTTAAGTCATTATTCTAATCAAAAACATTTTTCTTTTAGTTTTTATTTTTTTTACAATTTCTGAATCTCTTGATTTAGTAAAGAAAATGATGTCAGTTAACAGAACTGAGGATTTCCTAATACAAAAACCTAGTGACTGCAAATAAAAAAATTCTGGCTCAGTCACTCTATAGTAGTTACAAATAGCAAAGTTATACCAGTTGGTTAAATAAAAGGTCTGTCATTGTTTTGTCTTTTATTACTGTTTTGATATAATTTCAGGTTTATAGAAAAGTTACAAGAATAATATTAAGACTTCCTGTATAGCCATCACCCTCCTTACTAGAATGTTAAAATACAGTGTTTCTACTTTTGCCTTATATTCTCTTCTGTCCCACCTCCAACCATTGAAGAATAATTTGTCAACACAATGCCCCATTCTCTCATCCACATTCATTTAACCATAATAAAAGTATCAGTTCAGGAAATTAATATTTTTTAAAAAGTACTTTAATCCGGAAACAGTAATTAAATTTTGCTAATTATTCAAATAATATCTCTTATAACCAAAGAAAAACTAGGTTAGTCATATTCATTTGTTGCTTGATCACCTTATCTTTGACTTGTTTATTCTTGGTATAAAGGTCTTTGAATGTTGTTAGAGAATAACACTTACATGATTAGTGAGAATATGTTAAACTGGTAGGGATTTTTAGCTAACTTAAGGAAAATGAGTATCTGATCTTTTGCTCACTTATAGCGTGTTTTGGGGGGCTTTTTCTATAGGAAAAGGAGACACAGTACATCCCCCAGCCCATCTCGCAGTAGCAGTGGTAGACGAGTGAAATCCCCATCACCAAAATCGGAACGATCAGAGCGTTCAGAAAGATCTCATAAAGAGAGCTCACGGTCGAGGTCATCTCACAAAGATTCTCCTAGAGATGTTAGCAAAAAAGCCAAAAGGTAAATGCAATTCATTTTTTGGTAATATTTCAAATACCAGTTTCCTTGTCATTTCACAAGCTTTTGAAAATAATTTGGTTGGCTTACTTTTTTAAAAGGAGTTTAGAAAACCAAAGAGATAACACTTTTATTTTAGATTTTTCTTCCTTACCTCCCTATCCCAGTTCCTTCTATGACTAAAGTGCAAGAAGGCTTCCAGCAAAGACCAGCCAAGAATTTTAAACATCATATATAATATTTGCTGTGCAATAGGATTAGCTGTTTTTCTTGTCATTCTGTTCTTTAGTGTCAATAGAGTATTTTTTTTTGCAGTTTTTTTGGCTGGGGGTGGGCTTGAACCCGCCACCTCCGGCATATGACCGGCACCCTACTCCTTTGAGCCACAGGCGCCGCCAATAGAGTATTTTTTTATTTTTGCCAAAGCTTAAAGAAAATCACGTTTTTTCCTCCTTTTATTAGCAAATTCTTGGGTAGAAATTTGTGTGAATACACTCCATAAATATCAGTTCTTCAGTATGTAGCTTAGTATTTTATATACTTTTTACCTTTTTGTTACAGAAAAGTGGTTCCAGAATTGTTTTATATATCTGGTGTTATGTAGAGGAATTTTCTTTAAACTGTTTTACATGCTAACATTTTTTTATCGTAACAATTTTTAGTAAAAGATTTATAAAATAGGTAACTCCACTTTTATTTATAACTGGCACTTGCATATATATGTGTACATGCTGTGGTTCCCCAACCCCTAGGCCACAGACCATAAAGGTCTATGGCCGGTTAGGAGCTGGACTGCACAACAGGAGATGAGCAGTGGGTGAGGGAGCAAAGCTTTATCTGTATTTACAGCTGCTCCCTATTGCTGCCTGAGCTCTGCCTGAGTTCTGCCTCCTGTCAGATCAGCAGTGACTGCATTAGATTCTCATGAGTGTGAAACTTACTGAAAACTGCACATGTGAGAGATCTAGGTTGCATACTCCTTATGAGAATCTAATGCCTGATGGTCTGACTGGCTGCTGGTACAGCAGGAAAACAAGCATGGGCTTCCCACTGATTCTGCATTATGGTGAGTTATGTAATTATTATATATTATGATGTAATGATAATAGAAATAAAGTGCACAAGAAATGTAATGTGCTTGAATCATTCTGAATATGCCCCCTCCCCCACCAACTCCATGGAAAAAATGTCTTTCATGAAATTGGTCCCTGGTGCCAAAAAGGTTGGGAACTGCTGTACATGTATTGTTATTGGTAATCTAAATGAACTGCACTTAGAAAATGTCTTAAATGATGCCCTTGTATGATATTGCAGTGGTTGATGCTTTTTCCTCAAGATGATCGAATGCAAAGCTGCTTTGTTTTTTTAATTTTGTGGATGATCATAGATGCAATTTTGAACTTTATTTTGTAGAGTAGAGGTTCAAATTTGGGGGGGTATCAGTCACCTGGGAGCTTGTTAAAAATGCAAATAGTCCCTACCGCTATAGAGTTTTGAATCAGTAGAGCAGTGGTAAGGCTCAGAAATCTGTCACTATAAACAAGTGCTATACTGATGATCATCGATGCAGTGCATAGTAGTCACAAAATACAGTTTTGTGTTATGTGTATGACAGAATAAGTTTGAAAAGTTCAGTTTTGTTTATTTCAGTGATTTTCATTGTACTCTGTTAAAGATGATTTTAGATAATTTAAAGATAATCAGTTTTGATCACTTGAATATTTTGATAAATTGGGGGATATTTTTTTGTTTTGTTTTGTTTCCTCAGATCTCCATCTGGTTCAAGGACACCTAAAAGATCTAGGAGGTCACGGTCTAGATCCCCTAAAAAATCAGGGAAGAAATCCAGATCTCAGTCCCGATCTCCACACAGGTCTCATAAAAAGTCAAAGAAAAACAAACACTGACATACATTTTTAAGATTCCGTCACTTATTGGAAATGCAATTTTGTTTTGTGCCTGAACAGTCTGTTTTTTAAAAAAACAAAACAAAAATCAAATGAAAGGCATTCCTGGGTTTTTTTGTTTGTTTGTGAATGCATGTGTAAACTCCTGAGTAACTGCATCTGTAGATCTGTCATTGTTTTATATTGTGTAAATTACTTTTGTTGTGGCTGTTACTCAAGATGAAATTTTTATTGTGCTAATGAATTTCATCAGAAGTGTGTATAATGGATCTGCTGGCAGTAGTAGTATTTTGTTTTAGGATGTTGTGACTTAGCAAAAATAATACAGATGTCTTCCCCCCCTTTTGTAGCTTTGACAATTTGAATTAGATTTCAAATAAAATCTGAACAGAAAACCATAATGTTGTTTTTTTGCCCCATTGATGATAACAAGTCCCTTAAAGTCCTACTAATAAGTGAGTTTGGCACTACTGTTGTGTTTCCTTATACCCTATGCACTTTATAAGCTCTGATGTTCAAGTAGCTAAAAGTTTTATAATAACTAATTATCCAGATTAAGGCACCTGAGACTCCTATTTGGTAGATTTACTAACCAATTTCTTCAGTGAAGTTCTCTTGGATAATACTAATAGCCAGAGATCAAAAGACTAGGTGGGTACAGCACGTTGTTCATGAATGGAATGCCTGGCTAAAACATTTTTTCTTTTTTCAAAGAAGTGATGTGATTTTAATATGCCCAACCCATGTTCTGAGCAACTAATTTTTAGGAGAAAATTAAATCTCCATCTTTTTTTGAGTTCATCTTTTATCATGAAAAGATTTTTTTATGAAAGAAATTTTCTAACAGTGGTTGGCCATAGAATTCCTTTGTATGATAGTTGTCTTTCTATAAAGTCTTCTGTTGGCTGTCTTCAAAACACTGGTATCCGAATATTTCTATAAGTTTCTGTTTAAAACAGCTTTGTGGGGTTTTTTTGTTTTTTGAAAACAGATTTGGCTTTCATTACAGCTTTAAGTAAAATTTAAAATATTTTCCAGGAAACTTAGCAAGTTCAGTGGTTTATAAATTCAAGGTTCAAAAAGTTGATTTAAACCATTTGCAGAGTTGAACTGAATGAGAATAAAATTTTGTAGTATGAGGAAGAAATAAGAAAACTTGTATAATGTTAATCATAATATTGCTATAAATAATAAAAGGGTTATGTAGACTTGAACTGACGCTATTAGTTGTGAATCTTTTAGTTTTTTATTTAGGCACTTCATATAGCGGTTTCCCCAAAACAGAAAGTAGAAAACTGTTGTAATAATGGATTGTTTTGATTTAGCTTGCTTTTAAAAAAGTACCCCTTCAACTTGTTTTACTTAATCTTGCTTAGTCACAAAATAAGATAGGCTATACTCATGATTTGGGGAGTAGCTATATCAGGTGAGCAGTGAGGCATGCAATTTCCAAACTGGGCAAGTCTACAATAGCTTTGAAAATGAGCCAATCAGATTATTTTACTTGATGGTTCTTATCACCGTGCAAATATTACTTGAAAGTTATTCCCTTATCATTTACTGTCTTATTCATATTTTGTAAGGAGATGTTAATTTCTAAAACTTGCTCAGAATAATTAAAAGTGACATTTGGTGCTGATACTTATAAACCTATAAATATAGCCATTTAAAAAGTAACATTTTTCTTCCCTGTTTGTTGCTTGGGAGAATGGAATTTTATATAATCTACCCTTCTTTGCAAAAACAACAGTATTGATAAGTTGCTGATGATGTTGGCTCTCCATCATTCACCAATATTTAGTATAGACTTAGAAATAATTGGTCAAGTCATGATTTTTCTAGTCAAGTTGCAAGGGATCTCTCTTTTTAAAAAATAGTCTAAAGAAATAGGATTGAGTAGAAAATAGCTTTTGGTGCTTATTTGTAATGTTTTTCCCACCACGGTGGAATTTAGCAGTTCTCTTTATCTGGATCCAGGTACAACTGTCAGTAGTTTATCTTACCTTGGGTAAAGTTGGCTTCCTTTTGGGTAGGAGGGTGGGGATTGCTAGTAAAATATGTATATTCTATGACATTTTTAATACTTCACGTAGACAGCATTGAATTTTTTTTTCTTGAATTGCAAATGGTAGTTAGGTTTTTTCCAATTTTACTTTATGAGAAAATACCTCAAATAAGCCTATTTAATTTCCCATTGATTCTATGAAAGCTTAATGGGATCAGAAATTGTTGACTTATAAGGGGGAAGACATTCTGCCATATTTTTATGATAGCTTGTTATTCGTCTTTTTCTTATCTAAAGAACATAGCAAAATTTCTACAGGTTGACTAAAATGTTCATAGACATGGTCTTCTAGCTACAAGAAAGACTATGTTCTAGCTATGTCAGAGCAGTTCTGTCCTCTACCACAGGTAACTTGTAAGAGAAAATCTTCTGTCATCTACTTCTTAAGAAGGGCATGATTTAAGCTCTTTACCTTGCCGCTTAACATTTTTATACACAGAGATTCCTTACCAGGAAACGCCATTTAATTCCTTCTTTTCTATAGGTGAGAGAAAATAAATAAATGTTGGTCTCTTTTTTTTTTACAAGAGAGAGGCCTTTGATCTAAAAGGATCATGTTGGTGAATCTTTCTTTGACATTGTAGCTCCTTATTACTGGTACTAAGCATATGACAATTTCTGAGCTGTAACATGTTGAGAAGTTACTGATCAAAGAACTAACATGACAAAAAGCCCTGACCCAAAAGAATGCTTTTATTTGACTTAGAATGTTTTTGGCTTTTCTGCTAAAGTTGGCAGAAATTAGTATACCCTAATTTGAATTTTCTCTATTGAAGACCATTTTATGGGCTTACCCTGAGACTTTTATCCCAATTAAAGAATCTTGGAGGAAATACTTGTTTATGGCTTACGTATTTTCCCCCTAACCTTTAATAGTCTTGATGACTTGAAAATACTTTAAAAAAATTTTAATCATGATAAAATTTAGGTTTATTAAAGATATTCTGTACACAGTTGCCTCGGTGGCATAGGTTCTGAAAAATTATATGGCCGTGATAATATTTTTTTCATTATTGTTATTCAAAATAAGATTAAATAAGTCTGTATTGCCAAAGTGATTTAAACTCTTCTGATGACCACAGCAGTGTGATTTCTTACGCAGAGAAAGTTGTTTTTAAAAATAAATAATACCACTTACAAAAACTTTTTTTTGTTTGTTTTTTTCCTCTTCTCTTACATGTCATTGGGAAGCCTAATTATAGGAAATTCAGTTCAGATACTAGTGACAATGCTATTATAAGTGGAAAGAAATATGTGACTGTAAAAACTCCTGTTTACAAGGTGCTTGGCCTCTTCATATTTCACATGCATGTTTTAGAGTAGATTTTGGGGAGTGTTTAATTCATTATTCTTTTGGCTTTAAAGGTTTTTCATGTCAGCTTTCTAAGACTTAGATCTTATACAAATAAATGGAAATTCCAAGGGAAATGTTGTGATGATAGACTAAAAGGTGGGAATGTGCTGCTGTTCAGAGTGAGCCCATTGTTGCAAATTCAATGCCTCAGTGTTTTTTTCAGTACCACCTCATAGAGCTTCAGTGTAAATGGATTATATATATAATTGGTAATTTGTATCGTTTTATAGATCCCTAGATACAATCAATGCCTTCATTCATTTTCACATGTGACTGTGCTTGGAATATTTGTTTTATCTTTTTACTTCAACAGTCTCTTGTATATCTCTGGTGATATGAAATATCAGGAAAGATAGTTTATCAGAAATGAGAATAATATAGTTGAAATCAGCTCTGCTGGAATATTCTACAGCAAAATCTTTTAGGTGAACTTAACTCTTGATATAAAAAATAGGTTTATTGTGGAGCTGCTTTCCAGATCAGACTGTCACTTTATAGTTTTTCTATATAAAGATTATATAGTTGCAAACAAAGGTTGTGGAATTTCCCATTTGTTGCTGTTTTTTGACTTTTAATTATCTTAATAAAAATACATTGTTTTCATAGCAGACTTAGACTGTTCGTGTAATTTTCTCCACATAGTTTTTCTAGTGCAAGCCCAGAAGACCATTCTAGTTTTCAGCAGCTTTCTCCTAAGTGAATTAAGTGATGTGCCATGTTTATCAGTTGCAGCTTAAATGTTACTGCATTTTACACGTTTTAACTATAATTAAACGTTTTCATAGATGTTTCTCTTGATTAGGAAATTTCATTTCCTTACTGGTTCCCTTTTTTATAAAGGTTATTTTGTTTAATTTATTTCATGAGGAAACTTTTAAACATTTACAAAGGTGTAGTAGTATATCCTCCACATATACCCATCAACCTGCAAATATCAACAGTATATATCTCTAAATGTTCTGTTTTTAAAACATAACATTAATAAATCATTGGGTTCTTTGGAAAAAGACATTTATTTTAATTGTAATAAAATGTTATAACAGAATTTACCATTTTAATTGTTTCAGTGGTGTTAGAGGTATTCACATTATTGTGCAACCAGTCTCCAGAACGGTTTTGTCTTGAGGAGTTGAAACTCTGTGCCAGTTCCTCCTCCTCACTTCTCTCCCACCTCTCACAACTACCATTCTACTGTGTTTCTCTAAGTTTGACTACTCTAGATACTGCATATAAGTGAAATCATACAGTATTTGTCTTTTTGTGACTGCCTTAATTCACTTAGTATAATGTCCTCGAGGTTCATGTTATAGTATGTATATTGGAAGCCCACTTTTTTTTTTTTTTTAAGTTTCTGTATTATGGAATTTGAAAAGGAATTTCCCTAAAAGGTTCGTTAGCATTTTCTGTTCTTAGTAAAAACTTAAAAAGGAAATGTGTAATACCAAGTGTATATGGTAATGACTCCACACCACTTTATTAAATTTTTTTTGCCATTTCCACAACTTCTTGTGCTTTGTGCTCTCTTTAATGGTTATGTGTGATGTATTTCCCATCAATACTTCATAGCATGGGGTACAAATATACTTCTGAGGCAAACCGATTTCGAAATTACAGTGGATTACTATTATTATTTATGACTGTACTTGAATACTTTTTTACTTACTGCTGATGAAAAGGAAACTAGCATTTTGATATGTAAACTCAGCTGTTTTAATTAGATATTCATTTTGTCACAAAAAGAGGAGAAATAACTTTTCTGATTTTCTTAAAGTTATTCTACTTTATCCTTAGAAAACACAGATTATCAAACTGCTTTAGGAAGCTTGCTTTTTGATTTTTAAATGAGACGTGGCATGGTATAGTGGTAGAAGAAGAGGGAAAACCTGGTTGCGAGGTCATGTTTGGATTTCTCGTCTACTAGCTGTAGGATCTTTTTGAGTCTGATTTTCTCACCTATAGAATGGGAATGTAACCTTGAATGGTCATTGAAAGGATGAAATCACATGTAAGCCACCACCACATGGTTGTCATACAGTGGTACTTAAGTAATATTCTTGGAACTAATGGTGGGAGCATCTTATAACTAGAACAAAATAAAGAGTAACACAATTTCATAGCACTAATATCTGAAAAGGACTTTTTTATACTTAATTTGTATTTGGTTGACAGATTTTATAAACTTAACACTTGGAGAAATGTTGGCATGTTTATTGCATACTGCTTTCCCAGTCTTTTAGATGACATTTAATTCTTACTCTCCTTTCAAAAAAAAATTAAGTAAATTAAAATACTTTTTATGTTATTTATCATTGTGGAATTCCACTAATGATAGTTCCTAAGAGGAAGAATCCTATAAAGGAAAATCTAAGTGTATACAGCTGAAATAAGGTAGATGCAGAAAAAGCCTAGAGAATAGTATAAAACATAAGAGCTGGATTGTTTGACCAAGTTCAGTATGAAAAAAAAAGAAAAATCTATACAAATAACCAGAGCTGAGCATCAATACGCAATTTTCACAAAATGGATGGACAGAGAACTATATCCTTAAAGAAAACTTGAAAGATTAGTGATGTGAGTGTAATTGAACTCTTAGATTTTGTATGTGATTGCAAGTTATAGTTTATACTTTTAGATTATGCAGGAATAAGAAATGTTCCCTAAAACGACTTTTATTATAGCGAGCTAAAACTTTATAGAATTTGAAAAGGAAAATACACTTTGAATTCTATTCAGAAATAATGGTTTTGTAGAAGTGTCCTCAGGACATATGTAAAGCTCTTTGGAGTTGCTGCAGCTGCACAAGCGTGAATCTGGAAGAGCACAACGTTGATTAAAAACACTGTTTAGGGCTCGGCGCCTGTGGCTTAACTGGCTAAGGCGCCAGCCATGTACACCTGAGCTGGCGGGTTCAAATCCAGCCCGGGCCCACCAAACAACAATGACGGCTGCAACCAAAAAGAGGTTGCTGTGAGCTGTGATGCCACAGCACTCTATCCAGGGTGACAGCTTGAGGCTCTGTCTCAGGAAAAAAAAAATACTGTTTAGGTCCCTCATATAGCTAAACATTTCAATTTCACTCAATTTCGTTGAATTTGAAAAGAATACACACCTTGCTATAGAGATTGCTACCTATACAACTGCATATTCTGATTACATGAAGTAGTATTAGGTGATTTTTCTTTTTGCAGCATATTTTGTTTTATTACACTGTGAAATAGCTATTGGATGTGAGCAGTTTATTAAGAGCATTTAGGAAAATGCTTCTCAGATGGTTTTTGGCCATGCTAACATTTTAATAAGGATCTGTCATATCCTTCACTGTTGGGAAAGTAAATAGTTGGCCTAATACAGACCTCCTACAGGCTGTAGAAAGATTTCAAAACTAAAAAGTGTTCTGAGGATTTTTTTTTTTTTTTTTTTTGAGACAGAGCCTCAAGCTGTCACCCTGGATAGAGTGCTTTGGCATCACAGCTCACAGCAACCTCCAATTCCTGGGCTCAAGCGAGTCTCTTGCCTCCGCCTCCCAAGTAGCTGGGACTACA
>CAUYRH010021149.1:0-16234 GCA_963574655.1 Perodicticus potto | reverse complement strand
GAGTGGGGTGTGTGAGCGCCCTGCTCTCCGTGGCCCAGTGAGAGTGAGGGTGTATGTGAGCGCCCTGCTCTCAATGGCCCAGTGAGAGTGAGTGGGGTGTGTGAGCGCCCTGCTATCCATGGCCCAGTGAGAGTGAGGGTGAGTGTGAGTGCCCTGCTCTCCATGACCCAGTGAGAGTGAGTGGGGTGTATGAGCGTCCCGCTCTCCATGGCCCAGTGAGAGTGAGGGTGTGTGTGAGCGCCCTGCTCTCCATGGCCCAGTGAGAGTGAGGGTGTGTGTGTGAGTGCCCTGCTCTCCATGGCCCAGTGAGAGTCATGGCGTGTGTGTGAGCGCCCTGCTCTCCATGACCCAGTGAGAATGAGTGGGGTGTGTGAGCCCCCTGCTCTCCATGGCCCAGTGAGAGTCATGGCGTGTGTGTCAGCGTCTTCCCATGGAATGGCTCTTTGTGTCCATGGCGCCTTCCACTTGGCATCCTGAGCTCTTGCAAGGCTCTGGCCACTCTTGACCCTGCACTGAAATGCGTGCGTTGGAGAATAAATGGATGAATGAATCAATGAATGCAAATGAGTGCAAAATAAAAATCAAGTTCGTGATAATCATAGGAATGTGTGAGAAGAACCATTGCCTTATGGAATCACTCATCCAGCTGCCACATTTGTGGTTGTTGGTTTTAGCTGCATGGTCCTCGGAGGGGCTCCTGATTGGTTTTTTTGGTTTGTTTTTAAATTTTAATTTTAATTAATTAATTTTTTTAATTGTTTTTCATGAAATCATAACTGTACATTGATGCAGTTATGGGATTCAGGGTACTGCTTCAGTATACAATGTGAAATGCTTACATTGAACTAAGTGACACAACCATCACAATTGTCCTCATTTCTGAATAGTTTTGTCTGCACAAGTGTTTATTTGATTCAACCTAGCACTGTGACACTCACTGCTTCACCAAGAATTGAGTAGATAATTATCCGACTTGTTTTCATTAATCTTTGTGAAATGTGTAGATAGCTCACATTTATTTAAATCATTATTATTAGAAAGGTTTTGGGTTTTTATTTAGAAGTTTGCTGGTGTTTTCTGGCCAGAAATATGCTGTAGCAGCTTAACTCTTGTTTATATCAATTAGCCTGTGGTAAAATTTGTTTCATTTTACTATGTCATTTCACTTAAAGTTGCAGTTTGTATAACCTGTCAATGGCACTAAGTGACAACTTACTGTGTATTTGATAAGCAGCATAGCATGCTGAGTAAGAATGTGGTCTGTGTTGGCTTGGTGCCTGTAGCTCACTGGTTACGGCACCAGCCAGGTACACTGGGGGTTTGAACCCCAGTTCAGGCCTGCTAAACAACAATGACAACTACAATAATAAAAAAAAATAGCCAGGCTTTGTGGCAGGCGCCTGTCATCCCATCTACTTGGGAGGCTGAGGCAAGAGAATCGTTTGAACCCAAGAGTTTGAAGTTGCTGTGAGCTGTGATACAACAGCACTCTACCAAGGGCGACATAGTGAGCCTCTGTCTCAAAAAACAAAACAAAGAAAATACCTATAGAGCATTTAGACAGATGCCTGCCACCTAGCAAGTACTGTTTGAGTGCAGCTGCCCTTGGCCTGCTAGGATTAGTTCTTACGTATGTTCTCAAACCATGATTCTGTATGCACAACTGGCTCGGTGCCCGTAGCACACTGGTTATGGCACCAGCCACATTCACCAAGGCTGGTGGGTTCAAACCTGGCCCAGGCTAGCTAAACAACAATGACAACTGCAACAAAAAATAGCCGGGCGTTGTGACGGGCACCTGTAGTCCCAGCTACTTGGGAGGCTGAGGCAAGAGAATTGCTTGAGCCCAAGACTTTGAGGTTGCTGTGAGCTGTGATGCTACAGCACTATACCAAGGGCGACATAGTGAGACTCTGTCTCAAATATAAAGAAAAAATTGGTAGGTGGTCTGTGAAGCTGGACCACCTGGTTTGAGTCTCTATCTGCAGCTTTCTTCCTGTATGACCTTGAGCAAATAATTTACCCTTTCTGTGCCGCATCTTTCCTATCTGTAAGATGGAAATAATAAACCTTCATCATAGGGACAAAGAAGTGTCAATAGTAAGGACTCGTCAAAAGTTTACATCAAGCGTTACCAGGGGTACATTACCAAATTCTCTCCCTCTTCGTGGTTTTTGGAGTCCATTTGCTGTGTACCTTGACCTAGAAGATTTGGTGACACAAAGGAAATATTAAAAAAGAATGGTGATCACCAGCATTTTTTATGCATTTATTGTGATCAAGAACTGTGTCAAGCCCTTTCCAGCACTGCATTGTTAAACACTGGGAGGTATTGATCATTTTACAGAGAAGGCTTTCAGAGGTGACCTTCCTTTCCCTCGTCCCACCCCCGTGGGTGGCCAGTAGGGAAGCTAGCCCCGTTGACAAGCTGTCGCATCCACCCTTGGAAGCGAGAGAGGGTAGCTAGGCTTGGTTCACCTGATTTCAATCTGGTTGAGGGTGTAAAACTGGGAAAGTACTTAAACACTCACATATTAACAAATGAAAAATAATAAATATTCTACATGAGGAATGCAGTGCTTTGCGGACTTCGGTGCACGCTGGGGAAGGTGGGTCGATGTTGGTCCTTTTGCGTCTTTGAGTTTCTCTGTGTTTGCTGCAGCGTGACTTGTCTTTTCATGGTCCTGGCGTGAAGGACTCCTGTGCCCACTGGCCGGTTTCCTGCGGCCCCAGCACAGCTTCTGGGGACTGGGTAGTGGTCTGGTAGAGGAGGCAGCTGAAGGGCTGTAAGCGTCAAGCTTTCTTTCCTGCTCACAGTGAATCTCTAGCTCTCCTGGGGCCCAGCAGACTGTGCCTAAAATGGCCATGGGGGTGGGGTGGAATTGGGAGGTGGCATTTTGTGCCAGCTTACACACTTCTTGAGATTCACGGGTGCAGTGTACTCAATATGAAGCCAGCAGATGATCTAATACACGCCCACACAAGAGAAAGACTCCATTCAACTCAAGTTAGGGGGAGGGGAGAAAAGGGGAAGGGGTGAGGGGAGGAGAGGACTGAGTGAGCTCCCCCCTGATGGGCACGGTGTAAGGGTATGTGGACACCTCCTGGTGAGGGGCACAGCTGCAACAAGACTTACCTAGCAAGGGCAAACACTGGAACCTAATCATTTGTGCCCTCGTTTTAATCTGAAATAAAAAAAAAATGTTCATGTGCTGACAGGTTTTTGTTATATCTTGATAATGACCGAACACAATGAAATGAGCACCAGGGGGCTTTGGACTGAAGTTTTACTGTGTTCCCACTGTCTGTTCAAGTGCACTGCACCTCTGTGGGTTCTAAAAATGAGAACCCACTGTCTCTGCATCCCCTAGACTAGGGCGTGTGATGCTCTTGAGGGGGCTGGAGGGTGTTTCCTGGTCATTGCCATCAGAGGTAAGAATAGCTGCCCAGAAAGGTGATCTTCCTTTTCTATAGAGCTTTGCTATTTGCCTCTAATGATTTCTTTAGTATCATACTATTCATTGTTAATTTTATTTTATTTAATTTTATTTTTTTTTATTGAATCATAGCTATGTACAATAATTCAATCATGGGGTACAGTGTACGGCGTTTAGATACAATCAAAGGTGAATTAAATTTGAAATATTATATTAGCTTAAGGAAAATAACTATACTCTGGGAAGCCGGGGTGGGTGCATTGCTTGAGCTCAAGAGTTCCAGACTCACCTGAGCCAGAGCAAGACCCCATCTCTCAAACTAGCCAGGGATGGGGTCAATCAGCAATAGTGATAGTTAAACAGCAATAACCCCAAGCTGAAAACTTTTAAAAGCTATTTCTGCTCACAGACAGGACTGTGGTATTTTAAGACTCAAGTCTGCCATGCTGCTCATTTGCTATAAGATTAATAAACTCCCCTTTCATTCTCCTCAAACCACTTGCCCTCATTCACCTCAGGGGCAAGTGCCAAACCTTCAATAACAATTCAACCAGCTGGATATACAAATTTTATCATCCTCACTTGTCATGCTCAGATTATATTCTTCCTAAGATTACCAAAAGATTGAACTTGGGCACTAGAAAAGCAAGTATATTCTGCTAATCGTAGAGCAAGCCACAGAAGCCTGATTCAAAGTGCTCTCTTAAGTAAATCGATGGCCTGGGGGTGATGTAACCTGTACCCTGTAAGGCCCTACATCCTGTTTGCAATTGTCCTGAACTCCTAAATGGATGGGGTATAACAAGGCCGGCTAGAGTTCTCTTCCCTGCATGGCTAGGAACTCAGTTCAAAGGGGTTCTTTTTGAGATTCTCTTGGCCAAGAGGGTGTTTGGTCAGTCAGCGGGGAAGGAGGGACATTAGGATTTTATTTTTAGTTTACATATTACTGACTCTATTCTTTAGCTTGTTTGTGATGAATTAATTTTAGGTAGTGACAGTGTTATTCTACATGACAAAATGTAAACAGAGGTATGATCATTGTAAAATTTATATTTGCTCTTCAACCTGTTTTCCCCATTTTTTGACATACAACCCTTAAAATCCTGAGAAGTTCCCCGGGGATATCTTTTTGCATGTGTGTGAGCTGATTGATGGCTGGTACCTGTCGATAGCTTCAGGATGGGGCTGGCCCCTGGAAAGACCAAGCCACGATTAGGAGTCGGGATGAGGTTAAGAGGATCACCAGGCTAAAGTTTTAATCAACCCTGCCTGCATAAAGAAGCCTTCATAAAACCCTAAGGGGCAGGATTTGGAAGCTTCCAGACAGATGAATGTGTGAGGTGTGAAGTTTGGGTACCTGGGGAGGTGGTGGCCGCTCCATACCCCTTCTCCCGTCCCTGCCCTATGCATGCGTTCTTCTGTATCTGCTGTTGGGTTCTTAATTATAAACCAGTAAACGTGTTTCCTGTAGTTCTGCAAGCTGTGCTAGCAATTTAATCAAGACGATCATGGGAACCAACTTGAAGACTGTGCCTAAAATGACCATAGGGTGGGCCACCTTGAAGGTGGTTGGTCAGAAGTTCCAAAATCCCAGACTTGCAACTAGTGGGAAAGAGGGGCAGTCTTGAGGGACTAAGCCCCCAACCTGGGGGGTGTGACACCATCTCTAGGTAGATGGTGTGTAGCCTCTGAACTCCATCAGAGGACACCCAGCTGGCGTCAGCTGCAGAGCTGGTCCCCAGAAGGCTTCTGGGTGGTTGATGGTTGTGCTGTGAGAGCAGAGGAACAGTTTGAGTTTTTCTGCTTTCAGAAGGAGAGAAAGTTTTTCAGTGCTGGACAGATAGGAAGTTATGCTTGACTGTACTTCCCCACTGCAGGCATTTGTGTTTGCTGTATCCTTCATGGGATGTTTGGGGTAAGCCATGCATAACTGATATTTTTATCAGCTTTGCACAGAAAGATAGGACATAGAAGGAGAAAACCAGGAAACCCACAGGGAAAGAGCGTGAAGACGGAAGAAGCACCAACTTGCTCTCAGGCAGGCCACATTGGTTAAGAGGAAGTCCCCTGAGCTGATTCCTATGTTCTGATGAACGCTGTAAATTAGTGTTTGCTGAGTATCTGCGTTCCAGTTCCTTTTAATGGCTAAAAAGTATTTATACTGCAAGAACATTTTACTAAGTTGGAACTTCGGCTATTTTTAGAAGTTCATAGATTGCTTTTCCTTTCTTGCAATACCTTCTTTTGCAAGTTTAACTCCATTAGTTGAACAAAATGTTGTGTTATTTTGGGGAGAGAGGAGACATTCATGATGTAAATGATCAGTTTAGATTGCTAGCTTTTTCTTTTCCTCTTGATCTTATCCAGTGATTTTGTATTAGTTATTGATGGACCTTTTTTGAATTTCTGATTAGTATTTACTGTATTTTTATTTAGCTACCTGGCTAGAACTTAGCCTATTGTTAATGGAGAGTAACATCTATTAGTCTTGCTATTCCCAGCTGGGTAGTCTTATACTTATTTTTCAAAATGTATACATAGTTCCTTAGAGTGTTTCTTAGGAATATATTATTTTTCATGTAACTCGATTAGATATTTTGTAACCCTAACCTTAGATTTACATGTAACTCTGTCAACCATGAATAATGTCAATTGTATCTATGTATGTAGACAATCATGTTGTCCACCAGTGAAACAGGACTGGATGTCAGAGGTGTCTGTGACACCTGATGGCCCACCAGGCCGTTGCTTTAGCCCCTGAGCTAGAAACCTGGATTATACAGCTGGTTGGACAGCTCCATGCTCGCTCACTTCGATAATTAAGTACCAAACACTGAAAACTTTGAGAAGCTTCTTTTAGAAGAAGATCTAGGCAAGGTGTGTGATTTTATAGAAATCACTCTAAGAGTCTCTAAGCCTTTTCAGCTTCCTGGAGGAAGATTCTCTCATAGGAAAGCTCATTGAATATGACTTTCTTTTAACAAGATACACCTCCTACCCTCTGTCCGAAGCTGATCCTGTAGTTCCCGTAAACCATAGGACTTTTCAAGCCATCACATAATCGAAGTCCTACCCGTGGGAGCAAAGAAAACAATCTAAAGTTTAATAAAAATTATTCCCATTTTTTTTCTTAATTAGTTGCAAAAAGATACACTTGAACTCTCTCTGCCTTTTTTTGTTATTTTTTATGCAAAAGATTTGGTATTGATTATGGATTTAAATTACTTTGCAAATTGCTGCATTTGCTGAGAGTGACAATGTCATGAATTTAGTCAAGGATTTAGTTCTTGTGGATCTGCAAAATTCTGGGCCTCTTGGCCATGCTAGAGACTTACACATGTCAAATACTGCATAACCAGCCTCAGGGAGCGCCCTGGGAACTCACCGAGGATGGGTTCTCTTTAACTACTAGAGCTGCCAACATCGTTTCTTGAATATCCTTAAGCAAGAATCAAGCCTCCCCCGCCAATATGCTTTTTTCCTAATAGACACAAATTCTTAAATAATACGGTCATAGATTCATAAGAACTGGATAGAACCTTGGAAATGAGGCTTTGAATCTTCTCTGTTGTACCCACCCCTCCTTTATCAACTTTTTGGTTATGTCTAGATGGATTTCATAGCATTTTCCAGAATGTGGTTTTGGCTGTTAGTAAATTATGGCATTCAATTCCTTTCCATACAGAGCTTATGAAATACGGAAGAGTTTACGTCTGAAATAATCTGTTCAGGGGGAGTTGGCCTGTCGTTGAATTTCGAGTGTTAAAATACCTTTTTATATCCTCTATATTGGAATGATCTCAGGTTTCCTAACTTATGGGGATGAATTGAAATATGTAAATTGAAATGTTGCAAATAAGCTTGTAAGTGTGAATTAACTTTCTTTTTGCTATGAATATTAAACAGGTGGCAGAGTCAAGGATAATATTCTGGACACTAAAAAATATTTCTAGATCTTTCTTCGATATATAGAAATTAAGGTTTAATACTTCAATCATTCTTTAATTCAGCAACATTTTGTAGTTCTTCCAAACATTACCGAAAATGTAGGGGATTCAAAGTTGATGTACGTGGCTCCTGTCATCAAGAAGTTCACAGTTTTATGATTTTTTTTTAATGCCCAAGAATCTAGTTGATTTTTAAAGTAACTTTTGGGTGCTGTGAAAAATATGTCTTCTACTCTTAAAGACAGAGGTGTTTAAAAGCACTGATGTTGTTACCCCACCACCACCTTTTAGTTTGGGGTCCACTTGGTGACCCTTTGAAGGGTCATGATTCATAAGCCCAGGCATCTTCTCCCCATTTTTGAGTGATTATTGAAGGATTGAGTTTTACTGTTCCATCTCTTCTTTTTTCCACTCTAATCCATAGGAATTGACTTTTCCTCTTTGTATAGTATTATGCAAAAAAGAAGAAACCGTTCCAAAGAGCTGTCATTTAACAGGAGGAACTTGGCTACTTTTAGCTGAGGACCCTTCTCCGCGTGGGAAGGTCCCATCTGGGCCCTCCCAGCTCGTCCTGTCTGCTAGATGGCACACATCTGTTCTTCATTTGGCATCCAGCCTCTTGAGAGCCTCCTCGAAAGTGAAATGTGTGTTGGTGGTCAGCTGACGTGATCACGTGGCATCTGTTTAAGCCCCGATGCTGCCATTACCAGTCAGCTTTTGTCTTGTTTAGTTTTATGATTTCCATAAACAGCAGGGCAGCTTCTCAAGATGGTTCCTGCATATTAGTTGCATTGAGTCTGAATTTGTGGCACAGTCCACTAGTCACCAGCAAGCACAGTTGGGGAGGGTGGATTGAACCCTTCTTTGCCTGTTTTGTTTTTCAAACAGCAAAGTTTGTGTTGGGGTATTGCAATGGTAACATTATTTGGCAACCCCAGAAGATGTGACAATCAAGTTAGACAGACTTAGATCATCAAAGTAAAAGGGGTCCAAGGCTGTGCTAGTTGCCTTTTCTTTATCTTCTGGAGAAGCATCATGGAGATGCTATCACCTTATCCTCCAAGGCTGGGAACCTTGTCGTTAAGATAGTTTATAGGGCAGGTGGCGCCTATGGCTCAAAGGAGTATGGCGCCGGCCTCATATTCTGGTGGTGGCAGGTTCAAATCCAGCCTCGGCCAAAAACTGCCCCCCCCAAAAAAGATAGCTTATAGGGCAAAATGTAAGGCATAGATGTGCCTTTATGGAAGTGGACAAATGCTCACTTTTTGTGTGTTGTATGTATGTATGTTGGAGGTAACATTTGAAACAAGCCTTCATGCTTAATACATACTCAACTTTATTGCGTGATAAGGATTTTCTCAAGCCTCTAGTCCTGTCATATTCTGAGGGTCCGTGTTGCCTTCATGAACACCTACTTCCCCTTTCTCCACACTGGCCTGTCATCCATCCATTTTTTCAGAACTACAGCAATGACAATATCAAAACACCTAAAACCTCACTTAAAGAGTGGAGAGCGGCCGAGTGCAGTGGCTCACGCCTGTCATCCTAGCACTCTGGTAGGCTGAGACAGGTGGATTGCTGGAGCTCACAAGTTCAAGACCAGCTTGAGTAAAAGCAAGACCCCATCTCTACTAAAAATAGAAAAACTGAGGGAAGAGGGTTCCTTGATCCCGAGTTGGAGGGCAGCAGCTTGAGACTCTGTCTCAAAAAAAAAAAAAAGATTGGAGAGCAAATTTATTACCTTGATAGAGGCAGAACAGGAAAGGGTGCACCTGCTGAGTTTCAGATACTCGCTGGTTGCTGTGCTGACTCCCTTCCCGTCACCTATCACCCTTGTTGGGCGAGACAGTATCAGTGAATAGTACGGCATTCTCTTTGCTTTGGATTATTTTTACTTGCAGTTTCATCACTAATTTTTTTTTCCCTTGGAAAGTGCCAGGAAAGGATAAGAATTCAGGAAAAATGCAGATGGGGTAGGCATATGTTTAAAAAGTTAGAACAGGGACTAAGAAATTGTAACCACCTAAAGTTCTGCGAACACTGACTTAGTAAAAGCCTTAAGAATTTATAAATGTGTCCTGACACTTTATTTTATAGATGAGGAACTTTAGGTTCAGAAAAATTAAGTGATTTGTCCAAGGTTGCAGAGATAGTTATTGGTAGAGAAAGAAAATCTAAATCTGTTTTCAGCGTTAGAAGATAAATACAGAGAGGCTGGGCATGGTGGCTCACACCTGTAATTTTAACACTCTGGGAGGTCAAGGCAGGAGGATCACTTCAGGTAAGGAATTTGAGACCAGCCTGAACAAAAGCAAGACCCTTCTCTACTAAAAACAGAAAAATTGCCAGGAGATGGGGTGGGTGCCTATAGTCCCAGCAACTGGGGAGGCTGAGGCAGGAGGATCACTTGAGCCCAGGAATCTGAGGTTGCTGTGAGCTGTGATGATGCCATTACATTCTAGCCACAGTGACAGAGAAAGAACCTGTTTCAATAAATGAATTAATGAATGAATAAAAGAACAAATAAGTAAATAACTGAAGCAAGCAGGCAGCAAACTCTATCCTTTGAGCCACCAGCAAGAGAAAATGAACTTGAATTTAAGCAATCTAAACTAGACACTTAGATGGTGGAAGCTCTTACTGAAATGGGGTGTTTTGAGATGTTATATGGATGAATTATCTGCAATATAAGATGATTTTGGTACAGTCTTTTCCCTAAAAGGTGGAAGGGGAATGGATGAAGGCTCTTTTGGTATCCTTGGAGTATGAACTCTGGTGTTCTGTGAAGATCCTGTAGGTCAGAGAGGGAAAGTCTAGACGCTAAGTATGGATCAACCTCTTCCTTGACCCTGGTGCTCGTTCTCCTTCCCTGTGAAGAGCCCTGATGAGGACCCTGGCATCAGCCGCCAGACCGTTGGTACTGAGCTTCTCCTATTCATCTGTGGCTACCTAGTACAGCGGTTCTCAACCTGTGGGGCGCGACCCCTTTTTAACAATGAAAATACATTACGGCATCAGGAAGGTTAAGAACCACTGACCTAGTATGTGCAGGTAAATAACAGACCTGAAATTCACCTCAGATACGTAATAACTTTATAATTGACCTTGGCAGTTGATGGCCCGACTTTGTTTTGAATTGGAGCATGAAATATTCTCTAACATATTTGCTAGCATTTTGGTAAGTAGATTATTTGTGAAAAGATGGCAATAAAAGGTTCAGAAAAACCCGATCGGGATACTTTGGAAGCATCCAGGCTAATGATCGTGCTGTACCCGTCAGCATCAGCGTCGTGCGTTCTCCCCAGCCAGGCTGCTCATCCTCCTCTTCCACAGAGACCTTTAGTGTGGTCAGGCTTAGACGTAGCAGATTTTCTCATAAAATTATGTATCTTTATAAGCAAAAAAATACGATGCAAAAGATAGACTGAACATTTGCCCATCTACAGATGTGGGGATATGTGGATGTTATTGTTATTCCTTTGGAGAGTGCCTGTGACGCTGTGCCATTGGAGGGCCCAGCCTGTGAAGGTCGTCCAGCGGTGCCCTTGAACAAGGCACTTCCTTGCCCCTTCTGAGCAGTGGCTGCACTGTGTCATAGACGCACCAAGAGCGCATCTCACTTCTCCATCACCAATTTACTCTGCAAGATTGCAAGGACTCTCAGGAATAATTAAAATGTAAATATTCCCAGAATGGAGAGAGGGAGTTTAGATAAAAGAATATCTCTTCTCCTCTCTCTCAGGATTTTGTCATTAGGAGGAGATTTGGCTTCATCATCGAAGCTGCCATTAATGCTTTAGCACAAGAGACACACACTTTCCCCATAGATAGTCTGTTGTTTTCACCTTGTTGTTTTTCCCCAGTATCATAAAAGTATGTGAATCCGAGATGTTTTCAGACATTGAAGAGTTCTGCTGATGTGAGGTCACCGGTGTCAAGGCAAACTGGTGCCCCTCTCCCTTTTTGCTGAGAACATTCTAAGTATTAGGGATATTTATAGTTCATCTCTTGTGCAGTTTTTCAACACTAATTATAAGGGCAGAGAATTCTGGAAAGAGCTCTTGACATCCTATAATTTCTCAAAAAGGTGAATCTAAATATAATGAGAATTGTGGCCCTTGGTGTACTTGGGCCCCCCACACCTGCTTCTTTTTATAGACAGGATTTCTCTCTGTCACCTCCGGGGGAGTGCAGAGGTGTAATCACGGTTCATTGCAGTCTTGAACTTCTGGCCTCAAGCAATCCTCCTCTTGTCTTGGCCTCCCAAAGTGCTAGGCTTATAAGCATGAGCCACTGCAGCCCGCTGAATGCCTTTTTTTTTTTTTTTGAAGAATACGTTTTTCCATTTTTATTATGGAAATTTTCAAACATATACAAAAGTATAGAGAGGGTAGAATGTCTTCTCAAATATCTATCCCACAGCGTCAACAGTGATCAGTTCACAGCCAATCTTGTTTTATCTATGCATCCCCATACCCCATCTCCGGTTATTTTGAAGCAAATACCAGAAGAAATACCATGTCTTCTGTAAATTTTCAGTACGTTTCTTAAAGATAAGAATTTTTAAAAAGCATCACCGAAGTATCATTTCACTCCTAAAAACCCAATGAGTTGGGAAGATGTGTTTTGATTTCAAATTCCATGAGATTTAGGAGCAAAATCCATACATTTCACTGGTACCATGAAGAAGGGTGTGGCACTAAAACAGTCCAAACTGTTTCTGATGTAAATGCCTTAGAATGCAAAAAAAAAAAAAAAAAAAAAAAGAAAGGAAAGTGTCCTATTAAAGCCACCTTGGGCACTTTGTCAGGAGCTGGGGAAGAGTGTTGACGTCACACATCCCAAGGAGAAATTCCATAAAATTTCCTTTAAACATCTTTGTCCTTTCCTTAAAGTTGTTCTCATGGAGGCAGGTCCCCAAAGCCCTCTCTTTTTAAATCTTTTATTTTGTGTTCTGATCTTACAGCAGCCTCTTTCCCAAATGCCTTTTCTAAATGACAACAATTTAGCTATCAATCCTCTGCATTCTCATGCACAGAAACCAGGCAGGCCAGGGACCCAGGAGTGTGGACTGGAAAAGGGATGAAAACCGTGGCCAGCTGGATCTGTGAGAGAGGCCGGAGAAACCCAGGCAGACTAAATGCCGTAGCTGACTTTGAAAACCACCTTTAGTGCTGTGCTTGCCGGGGTCTGGTATCAGAGAACACAGAATGTTAAACCTAAAGTGGGAAAAACAGTGTTTTCACAGAGAGATGTTCAGATGACATTAGGAAGCAGTTAGAGAATTGCAAACACCAAGTTTTTGTTTCAAAGTTTATTTTTATAAAAACTCACAGTGTTATACTGAGTTCTTTGAATTTATGTTTCCAATGACCTTTATAGTAAGCAGTATTTTTTTCACTAAAGTTTTAAGCAAATCATCAACAGTACAGAAACGCTAAAGTAGTTATGAATGCTTTTTTAATAGAGAAATTTACTGAAACTATGTTATGCTAAAGTAGAAGAATAAAGGTGATAAGTTTTGAAACTCATGTACTGTTCTTGGTTCTGCTTTGGTGTCCGTAAGTACAGGACTAAAGCAGGCTTTAGTTTCCATGCTGGTAAAATGAGAGAGTTCTATTGGATAAGCCTATAAGTTCCTCTTTGGCTCTAAAATTATGATTAAATACTTCTTATTTTGAATTAAAATAAAGTGAAGTGTTCATTGCCCTCTCCATAAAATCCCAAATCCAAATTATTAAATAGAATGCCTTAGATAGTATATAGAGGGTGTTCATATTAATTGGTAAGTTGGGCTATTGGTTTCTAAGTTTCCTTATAACTCCCAAGATTTCTTGTTAAAGATACTTTCCTTACTTACATTGTATTAATCGTTTTCAACGCGTTGGCTGCTCAGGCTAGAAAAACATACTGCATCTTGTATATAAGGGAGCAAAGGAAAACAGAAATGCTGCTTCTAACATTAGCATCATCTTCAGATGATCCGGCTTTTTATAATTTTCAAAGAACATTCACAGATATTATCATTTTAGATCAAATGGAAATGGGATGAAATGAGTACCATATGCCAAGGCTTAATTGTTAGATTCAGGGCTGATGGCATTTTAGGACGAAGGAAAACCTCTTTAATTAGAAGCCCTTGCTGCTAAGCACAGCCAATGATAAAGAGGGAAGTCACGTGGGTCGTTGTCTGTTGGAGGATGGAGCTTGAGCCTGGTATTCTCGTGTGTAGAACATTGCGTCATACTATGCCAGGCTCTGGGCTCCTGCTAATCACATGTCAGCGTATCCATACTGTGATCCATTTATGAAGACTCCTTAGGTTGAACATGTTATGAAATGAATATGAAATGAGATATGAAAAACATGTCTTGGAATGAATGAAATATAATATATCCCTAAAGCCAATTTTGGAAGCCCATGGGCAGCTGTTTAGAGTTTGAATTAGTCTTGGTGAGTCTCAGTGCTTCCCTTGAAATACAGTTGGTCAGAAGCACAGGCACCCAAAGCCCCCATGGACAAGAGATCAGATCACACAGAAAAGCTTGGGCAGCAAAGGAATCAGTCAACAAAGGGAAGAGACAGCCCATGGAATGGGAGAAGACATTTGTAAGCTACCCATTTGATAAGGGATTAATAACCAGTCTCTATGAGGAGCTCAACCAACTCAGTAGAAATAAAAAACCATTGAGCCAATTAAAAAATGGACAAAAGATCTGAGTAGACATTTCTCCAGGTGTACAATGTTCAAGAGGCATATGAAAAAATACTCAACATCATTAATCATCAGAGGAATGCAAATTAAATCTATATGGAGATATCATATCACCCTCATTAAGGCGGCTTTTATCCAAAAGACAGGCAATAATGAATGTTGGCAAGGATGTACACTGTTCATGGGAATAGGAATTAGTATGGCCAGTATGGAGAACAGTGGGGAGGCTCCTCCAAAAGCTAATGGTAGAACTACCATATGATGAAACAGCTCCCTACTGGGTATATAGCAGAACCTCTGTAGGTTGACCACCCGAGGGACTGTAACAAACTGGTCAACATATGGAGGGGGTCAGCATAAGGAACTAGGTCTGCTGCATTGATGCATATGTGAGGTGTGTTTCCGGTCCCTGGAAATAAGGTCCCCTTCAGAAGGGGTCAGTGTAGGGAGGGGGTCAAATGCAGAGGTTCTACTGTGTATGCAGAAGAAAGAAAATCACATCAAAGAGATATCTGCACTCCCATGTTTTTTTTATTGTTGGGATTCATTGAGGGTGCAAGAAACCAGGTTACACTGATTGCATTTGTTAGGTAAAGTCCCTCTTACAATCGTGTTCTGCCCCCCAAAGGTGTGGCACACACCAAGACCCCACCCGCCTTGCTCCTTCCCTCTCTCTGCTCTTCCTTTCCCCACCCCTCCCTCACTCTTTCTCTCTCTGCTCTCCCCTTCCCCCACCCCCACCATGTCATTAATTGTCCTTATATCAAAATTGAGTACATAGGATTCATGCTTCTCCATTCTTATTCTTACTAAGAATAATATGTTCCACTTCCATCCAGGTTAATACAAAGGCTGTAAAGTCTCCATTTTTTTTAATGGCTGAATAGTATTCCATAGTGTACATACACCACAGCTTGTTAATCCATTCCTGCACCCCCATGTTTAATGCGGCACTGTTCACAATAGCCAAGACACGGAATCATTCTAAGTGCCCATCGGTAGATGAATGGATAAAGAAAATTGGGATTTACACACAATGGAATATTATTCTGTCGCAAAAATAATGGAATCCTGTCATTTGCAACAACTTGTTCGGAAATGGAGGACATTATGTTAAATGAAATAAGCCAGGCATAGAAATATAAATTTTGCATGTTGCCACTAATATGGGGGTGGGAGCTAAAAAGTAAAGGTGAACTCAGAGAGTAGATGATGGTTAGCAGAGACTGAGCAGAGGGTCGTGAGGAAGGGGGGCAGAGGGGATGGTGGACGGACGCCAAAATACTGTTAGAAGGAATAGGGTCTAGTGCTGTGTAGCACAATAGGGCGGCTACAGTGAATAGTAATTTATTATCTATTTCAAAGTAACTAAAAGAGTAGAATTGGAATGTTCTGAACACAAATGATAAATACTTGAGACAGTGGATACTCCAGATACTTTGATTTGATCATTACACATTGCTGGTATCAAAATATCACATGTACCCCATAAACATGTATAACTATCATGTATCCATGATAATGAAAACAATAAAAATGTCCCTGGGGGCCAAATAAATGTGGTTGGTCCCTGGGTTTAATTAATATCTCTAAGTGAAGGATGAGATACAGAGGTAAATAGAAATCTACTGGGAGCCCTCGAAAATGGTTGAAAAATAGATAATAAATGGGCATAATTTTCTTTCTGACTATTGTAAGGATTTGAACTCTGAAGAGGAACAAAGGACAAGAAGAAAATGACTGTTAAGTACTAGGTGTTTTGTGATGAATGAAAAACATTTTTTTTTTCCTTGGGGGTTACTCCTGAGGCCAGAATCACAACCTACGGGTGGTTGGTGATGTAGTCACGTCTTTCTATGTTGAGAGCTGCGTTTTTCTATCATTTGTGTTGAGAGCTATGTTTTTCTGTCATTTAAGTTTTAATTTAAATGCCCAAACTCCATCCTTATCAACTTTGCCAAGTTTTACTTATTTTATTTTATTTATTTTTTATCTTTTTTTTTTTTTTTTGAGACAGAGCCTCAAGCTGTCACCCTGGATAGAGTGCTGTGGCATCACAGCTCACAGCAACCTCCAATTCCTGGACTCAAGCGAGTCTCCTGCCTCCGCCTCCCAAGTAGCTGGGACTACAGGCG
>CAUYRH010021147.1:0-13923 GCA_963574655.1 Perodicticus potto | reverse complement strand
TTAGACACTTTGCTTAATTAATCTAACATCCAATACTAAAAATAATATATCCATTTTACAGATGAGGACATTGAGGCACAAGAGGTGAGTGAACTACAACACATGAGTGATTATGGCAGCACTTGGAGCAGATCTGCGTAGGTTCCTAAAACACCTCTTGGCTCGGCGCCTGTGGCTCAAGCAGCTAAGGCGCCAGCCACATACACCTGAGCTGGTAGGTTTGAATCCAGCCCGAGCCTGCCAAACAACAATGATGGCTGCAACCACAAAAAGAGCCGGGCATTGTGGCGGGCGCCTGTAGTCCCAGCTACTTGGGAGATGGAGGCAGGAGAATCGCTTGAGCCCAGGAGTTGGAGGTTGCTGTAAGCTGTGATGCCACAGCACTCTACCCAGAGCGACAGCTTGAGGCTCTGCCTCAAAAAAAATTAAAAAATAAATAAATAAAACATCTCTTGCTTTGACCATTTCTCTCCGGAGTATAGGAATGAGATGAGAAGGAGGAAGCAGAAATATGGGGAGAAAAGAGGTAAAGGAACGTGTAACTTAGAACCAAACTATCACACTTTCACAACAGTTATCTCATCTGAGCTTCATAACAACCTTAGACATCATTAACCCACTTTAAGATAATAAGCATGACACAAGAATATCAAGGAGACTTGCTCAATTCCTCCTGATGAGGGGAGAGAGAAGTGAGTGAGAGGTAATGACGGCTGAGCTGGGCCAACTGGCTTCCCTTCTAACCTCCAGGCAAGCTGATGGCTCCCTGCACACTTCCCCAGCTAGTAGAGCCAGCACCTAACCCTGAAGTCAGGTCTCCGGCATTTGGCCCCAGACCCCACCCATAATGGGCGTCCGCTCCCCAGGGACTGTGTGTGGAAGGAAGAGACCTGATAAGGGCCAGAGCTGACTTGAACAGCCAGCTGCCCTTGTCTTGCATCAACTGATCTGCTCCCCACCAAGTTTCCTGCCTTGGGTGGGGAAACCACCTGAAGCACACTGATGTGAAAAGCGAAAGAACAAGAGTACCCAAAACAGAACCTAAATTGACCTAGAAATAAAAACAATATCGTGAAGAAGAAACGAAATTCACAGAACTTCCTAAGAAGTCATCTTGGGTCTTTGTAGCTGCAGGGGGAAGGGGGAGAGGGCGGGTTTCAGACATGTCCTGCAGAGGCACTTAGGGAAAGAATTTCAATTATGAACATACACCGATGATTTCTGGAGAGAGGGACTAAAGGTCCAGGGAAGTAGGAAATGTAACTTTCATTGTATATCTTTTCACAGTGCCTTTAAAAAAGACTCCATCTGCATATATAAGGTTTTTTTTCTTTTTTGTGAGACAGTCTCACTATGTCACCCTGGGTAGAGTGACGTGGCGTCATAGCTCACAATACCCTCAAACTCTTGGGCTCACGCTGTTCTCTTGCCTCAGCCTCCCAAGTAGCTGGGACTACAGGCGCCCACCACAATGTCCGGCTATTTTTAGAGGTGAAGTCTCCCTCTAGCTCAGACTGGTCTTGAACTCCTGAGCTCAGGCAATCCGCCCACCTCGGCCTCCCAAAGTGGTTAAATTACAGGTGTGAGCCACAATGTCTGGCCCTGCATATATAAGTTTTTCATCTAAAGAAAACCATTATTTTACGTGGCCTGCCACCAGTGGAGGCAGAGGTCACAGTCACCATTCTGTGCTGGATCATCCGTAGACCTTCCTGGAGCAGTGGGAAGGGACCCTCAACCATTCCTCCGGCTAGAAGAGAAATCTCAGTACATGACACAATAGCAGTAGGTCATATATCCTGTGGACTGCATGCACCTCCGAATTAGGCAGCTAATTGTTCTAAAGACAAGTTTAAAATCAGAGTCACAATGGCTCATGCCTGTAATCCTGACACTCTGGGAGGCCGAGGGAGGTAGATTGCCTGAGCTCACAGATTCAAGACCAGCCTGAGTAAGAGCGAGACCGATCTCTTGAAAAATAGCCGGGTGTTGTGTCAGGCACCTGTAGTCTCAGCTACTTGGGAGGTTGAAGCAAGAGAATCACTTAAGCCCAAGAGTTTGAGGTTGCTGTGAGCTAAGACTCCACTCCACTGGGGGCAAGAAAGTAAGACTCTGGGGCGGCACCTGTGGCTCATTGAGTAGGGCGCCAGCGGCATATACCAAAGGTGGCGGGTTCAAACCCGGCCTCGGCCAAGCTGCAAAACAGAAAAATAGCCGGGCGTTGTAGTGCGCGCCTATAGTCCCAGCCACTCAGGAGGCTGAGGCAAGAGAATCGCCTAAGCCCAGGAGTTGGAGGTTGCTGTGAGCTGTGTGACGCCACGGCACTCTACCGAGGGCGATAAAGTGAGACTCTGTCTCTACAAAAAAAAAAAAAAAGAAAGAAAGAAAGTAAGACTCTGTCTCAAAAATAAATAAATAAATAAATAAATAAATCAGAGTCAGCTAAAGTAAAATCAGAGTAATTTGCTTCCAGACGTGAAGCACACAGCACACGCTGATGCTGCTTCTTGGGAAGAGGGGCACAGCTTCGTCAGGAGCTCTAGGACTAGGGGTGGTGGTCATGACCCTGTCCTGGGAGAGAATGGAGATTACTCACCGGAGGTCAGGCTCAAGACACAAACGCTGAAAGTCACGCAGCGTAGTGATAGGAAAGATGGAGCAAAGACAATAGTTCAAACCTGTACAGGGCGTGTCTAGCCCCTGAGAAGAGAGAAGTGAAGGGCAGCAGCCCATAGTCTTCCACAGAGATGCCCCTCTGCTGAGAAACAGCTCTCAAGGAAGGCAGGTGGCAAGACGGAGGCGGCTGGGCCAGTGCGATGGGATGAGCCCTGAGAGTCTGCAAAGGAGCGAAAATAGACGATCTGTAGATAGTCTCTCTCTGGAAGCTTAAACCCCAGTCTCTGCTGCGAGAGGGAATGTGGAGGGGTTGTCAGCTGTGTGGAGTGAGGGCAGATGGACACCTCCCTTCTACCCACACGGGAATGCCAGTCCTTCCCCATCTCGCTGATCCCGGGTAGCCGGCAGGCTCTTCTTCTGCACACTCTGCTAGCCTTCACTCCAGGTGCCATCTGGGAATACCTCTGCCTCTGGCCTCCTTCTGAATAGCTCAGCCCTCCCTTGGGGTCCCAGATTAGAAAGCAAGACTATTTTTCTTCATTGACTTGTTAATCACCAAGTGGCTTTCCCTGTCCTTTCCCAGTTCATGTCGGGCCTGTCCTCTTGCTAAGATCAACCCACCCATGTCCTTGTTCCCAACTCTGGGGTCTTGGAATCACAAACTTAGTCAACTATCCAAAGAAAAACAGAATTACTGGTTCGAGTTTCTACCAGAGAAACTTTCCAAATTATCAGCTATTTGGAGTCATCCATGCTACTTCTCTATTACTAAAACAAGGACCGGAAAAATTGCATCACAGAACCACAGAGTTGGCGAGGGCCCTCCAGCAGACCAGGCCCTGGCAGAATGATTCAGAACATGGGCTTGGGGGTTGGATTTACCTGGATTCTAATTCCAGCTCTGACACTACTTGTTCAATGGTTCTCAAAGTTGAGTGTGCACCTCTCACCTGCACTTTAAAAACACAGATTGCTCGGCTCCTCCCCAGAGTGTCGGATTATGCAGGTCTGTGGTAGGCCCAGACATCTGTATTTCTAGCAAGTTCTCAGATGATGATGAGGCTGCTGGTCAGGGAACTACACTCTGAGAAACGTTCTCTGTGTGATCAGCCCCCTCCCGTGTGTATTTGGGATAAGAATCATAGGCATCTGCTGGGGCTGGGGTTCAGCCTGCCACCCACCTGACACTAGGTGCCCCTCGCAACGTTAGTGGCACACGGTTAAAGCCAGCTCTTGTTGGATAAGGGGAGGAGTCATTTGCCCAAGACCGCCCCGCAGATGAGAAGCAAGACCTGGGACAGGGCCCGGGGCTCCCCACTGCCCGGCCGGCCGCGTTCTTCCCTCCTGCGCGGAGGCCCCAGGCTCCGAGAGCTCCGGCTGGCGCGCGGCTCCCTCACTAATGCCCCGTCTTGGGGGTGGCTGGGACCCTGCGATCTTTATCGGCGCTGAGACCCTGCCGCGGACACCGCACCCCCCGGGTGGACCGAGAGCAGCAGGAGCCGTCCGGGCCGCAGCACGCAGCGGGCACAGCGGGAGCGCGGCTGCACCTGCCCCGGGAGGGGCGGGACGGGCGCGCCCCGCAGCCCAGGAGGGCCCGCCCCGGCCCCACCCTCCCGGCCGTCCGGTCTGGAAACCCTCGAGCCGCTGGGCGACGCGGCGGTGGCTCGGTCTCGGCGCGACAGGTAAGCAGCATTTGGAGCCCGACCTCGGCACTCAAAGCTCCCCGGCTTCTCGGGACTCCTCTAGTTGAGCTGCCTTCGGCCGAGTCCTCGCTCCCCACCACCCCACCTTCAGCCTTTCCCTCCTCTTCCTCATCACCACCCCACACAGTAAATGAAGGGGCTGGGCCAGACTGGTCCCTCCTGTCCACTGTGGGCTCGTCGCAGTGGCCTCTAGCTCCTCCCTCGGTGGGACCCCCCTCCACCTCTGCGAGCCCAGACCTCGGGGACTTACAGGAGTGGGAGCGGGGCAAGCAGAAGCTCTCCCCCGAGGGCTGTACCCCCTCTTCTCACCCACACATGCCTCCGCTTTGCTTCTGCGACCTGTCCCCGCAGACTGGGCCACACCATGTGCTCGGGTACAGAAAATCTTTGAGAGGTTCGCTCCTGCAGGTGCCTCGCTGCGCCTGAGCAGAAGGGGCGAGTGAGAAGCAGCCTCGCTGGTGGGGGGCGCTCTGAGCCTGGCCTGGTTGACCTCCCTGCGGAGGCTTCAGGCGTTGGGGGCGTGGGGAGCGATCTGCGTGATTTTGTGGGGGAGGGAGTCTGGGGAGTATTCATGATTGTGACTGTCGCCAACTTCCCGATTTCTCCTTACTGTTCAGAGCTCTAGGCTGACAGAAGAGATAAACAGCTTGTTACTTGCCTCCAGGGCCGGTCCTCCTAGACCCAAACCTCTGCAGGGCATAGAGGGGCTCTCCTGCACGTGTGCGGCGGGTACTAGTCAGCTTGCCAGCAAAGCTTAGGAGAGACCCCCACCCATTAGCCACTCACCCATCACAGCAGTTCCCGAGAGGGTGTAACGCGCTGTGCTTCTCAGCTCATCCCCAGGCCCCACATGTTGTTTGCAGGCACTGGGTGAGGTTAATAATTTTGGACACACCAAAGAGCCTTGAGGGTTTATGCTTCTTTTACCTGAGAAGTGTGTACGCTATCCTGGCCCTATTCTCCTCTCCAGACAGATGAGCTGTATCCCTGCCCATCAGAGGAAGGGGAAGAAGAATGAGACAGGCGAATTCATGTGATGACTAGAACCAGGTCAGGTGAGGAGTTAGAACACAATTTGGTTCAAATTGCCGAAGAGAAGCAGGCATTTCCCCAGCTCCTGTTCTTTAGGAGCCCACAGGTAACAAGAGAAAACTTTCAGGGCACTAGGGCAGAGAAAAGGACAGGACCATCAAAGAAAGGAAGAGGAAAGTCTGAAGAAGGATACTGGGTTGCTCAAGATGACCTCACCTCAGTAATCCTGCCCACAGTCAGCAGGAAAGCTGACTCCCACTCAGAGCAGCATGGAAGAGTTAAGGGCCCAAAAGGGGAGGCCCTGATGCGTGTCGGGGGCCCTCTGAGATCAAAAACATCTTAGCCCAAATTCAGCTGGAAGAAATCTGGACAGGAAATATGATCATGGACTTAGTCCATTGCCTAGAATAGAGGGCGGCTAACCCTAGGGCTGAGGGCTTCTCAGTGCAGGGAGGTAGGCAGCTGACTCAGCTCTGTCACTAATTTAACCTTGGCCAAATCACATAAACCCTCCCTGGGTGGGGAGCAAATGAGCAGGTGTTGGTGAAAGTGCTTTGGCAAAGCTCCAAGCACCAGCCAAACACAAGACAGCATGGCATCATGGTTAAGAGAGCAGACTTAGGAGATACATGGGCCTGGGTGCAAATTTGGTGTCTGCTACCTTCTGTGTGATCTGGTTACTTAATCTCTCTGTGCTTCAGTTTCCTTCTGTGTAAAACAGAGCAGACAACTGTAACCTGGTTCAATGTGGTGAGCAGTAGTATTAAAAATGGTGATGGGTTTGTCCTACACATCCTCCTGCTCCCACGGACATACATCTCTAGCACTGGAAGTGAAACTGAGGACCAGAGTGGGTGTGTCCATGCTGGAGAGACTCGGTGAATGGCCATGCACAGCTGAGCGGACTCAGCTCCTCACATAGCTCTCTGCCCATCTCTGGAAAAACCCAAAATGTCCATTCTCATTTGTTGGGGATGAGAGTGAGAATTTGAATAAGCAATAGGTCAAGTGCAGGGCAGTGCCTGTCGCTGTGCAGAGCTCAATGCTGTAATTGTGCTGTGTAAAAAGGCTTGCATGGTGAACAAGGATGGGTTCAGTCCAGAGAGAAAAAGGACTGTTAGAAGACTCTTTCATGGCACCTGAGAGCCCTTGGGGGGCAGGTTATTCCCTGTACCCTGTGCAACCTGGTCCCAAGCCCTAGGCAGAGATTTGAAGAAAGAAACCCAATCCTCACCCTCAGCTCTGTACGTAATAGAGAACAAAGGACGGACAACTGAGGCATTAAATAGCATAACCATATACCTCAGAGCAGAGGGAGGCTACAGGGATTGGAGAGCCACAGTGGATTGATCAGGTAAAGCGTTCTAAGGATTAGGAAGAGAAGGAACACAGGACCTAAGTGGCATAGTGTCTGAACTTGTTTGTTCTCTCTCCTCCATAAAATCTAGTAGGGAAGTCCCACCCGGGGAAAGTGAGCGAAATTTGGGCACAAATACACCTGCAAACTGAGGGAAGCGAGATGAGCCTTAGTCTAGGAAGCCTTCTTGGAAGAAGGGAGTTTCCAGTAAGAATTTAAAAGAAAAGAGCGTTTGCTAACAAGAATAAGAAGGAAAAGGCTTTGAAGAGGAAAAGAGCCAGTGCCAAGAATCTGGTCAGGCATGAGGGTGAGTAGCAAACAGGAAGCAGACTGTCCCAGGCCCTCCGTGTTTCTGCCACAATCCAGTAGCGCTAAGTGCGGCTGTTCGGATTGTGAAAGGGAGAGCGAGGCCTGAGGCAAAGCAGGCTGCCAGGCGGCTACTGCTGATCCTCCAGATGCTAAGCGATAAAGGCATAGTTTCAAACGATGGTTTTCAGAGTGGAGAGGAAGGGGAGGACCCAGAGGGCAGAGAATGAATCAGCAGGACTTGAGAGTGAGCATGGATGAGCCTGACATTGAAAGGGATTAAAAACTCCCTGCCTGGGAGTGGGGCAGGGACAGGATGGTTGGGACGACTTCCATGCTACTGGCAGCAATGGAGATAATCGGAAGGGGAAGGGGCAGAGCCCTGAGTTCAGGATGGGGCATGTTGAATAACCAGACACCCTAGGTAGAAGGTCTGCATCCAGGAGCAGACTCTAGGGCAGTGACGTTCAACTGGCGTGCTGCAAAAAATCGTAAAAATCATTAATTAATTTTTTTTTTTTTTTTTGAGGCAGAGCCTCAAGCTGTCACGGCTAGCGTGACAAGCTGGATAGAGTGCTGTGGCATCACAGCTCACAGCAACCTCCAATTCCTGGGCTCAAGCGAGTCTCCTGCCTCTGCCTCCCAAGTAGCTGGGACCACAGGCACCTGCCACAACACCCGGCCATTTTTTTTTGGTTGCAGCCATCATTGTTGTTTGGAGGGCCCGGGCTGGATTCGAACCTGCCAGCTCAGGTGTATGTGGCTGGCGCCTTAGCTCGTTGAGCCACAGGCGCCGAGCCAATTAAATTTTTTTTAAAAGACGTTCAAAGCACAGTAAGTATATTCTTCTTTTCATTCTTTTTTTTAATCAACATAATTTAAGTGTGCCACAGAAGTATAACTATAGGTTCAAATGTGCTGTGAGATTAAAAAAAAAAAAAATTGAAAAAATGCTGTAGGATGAGGAGAGAAGGGGAAAAAAAACCCCTCAGTTCCACCTTCTCCCATAACCCTGCTTCCCAATCCGGAGACTAGCCCGAACTTCCAGAAATACCCCTCCTGCTAAACCCCTTCATCCCTTCCCTGCCCCTCCCCCAACCAACTGATGGTAAGAATGGATTCAAATTCTTTTTTCTGCTTTCATTCAAGCCCAATCTACTTGTCACTGGGGTTCCTAGGTAGTTAGGGAATCTCACCTCCTCCCCTCCTGGGACCCTCCATCCCTGCATTCCTGAGGGTAAACAGCTGCACACCCCAGCCCCACCTGACAGCACCTCTAGTATAACACCTATGAGCTGTTGAACTTCCTGCTTGGTGGCATATTATTTTGATTTTTGGTGACTTTTACCTGTAATAAGTCAACAAATATTTATTGAGTACCTACCAAATGCCAGCATTGTTCTAGGTATACCATGGAGAGCAGAGTTGGGTTGGGTTTTTGAACTGAAAATCTGTGTTTGGGTAACGTAAGCTTAAAATGTTATGCAAACATAAAATGAATCTAGATATGCTGGGAGGGGAAACTTACAGACTAACTACAGAAATACCTTCCAGTGCATTCTGGGAAAATAGGCCACAGTACTGCTTCTTCTTCTTTTTTTTTTTTTTTTGGTTGCAGTTTTTGGCCCATGTTTGAACCCACCACCTCAGGTATATGAGACCAGCGCCCTACTCCTTGAGTCACAGGCCTTGAAGGTATAATTATGGAGAAAAGTGAAAACCTCCCAGAATTCTGTGATCAAAGGAGTCAGAAGTGGGAGGGGGGCTCTAGAGGAGATAATTTGCTGCTCTATTCCCAGTGTGTGTTTGATGGAGAGAAAGTGCTTGCAAGGAAGAAAGGCCAATCATTTGGCCAAACAGCTTCCCATGCCCTTCCCCCCAGCAGCAGCTTGAAATTGCCTGTCTCCTCCCTGAAGGATGTCTGGCTCCGTACCCCCTGGCCCTTGGCGAGAGTGTTGACAGTCTTCACTCTCGAAGAAGCTTATAATTGAGCCATACTCTGAGTAACTTGTGCAAACATCCCTGTGGGGATGTCGGTGACTGCCCCACTACTTCCTGCTGCCACGTCTGCAGGAGGTGAGCAGCTCCGTTGATAAACAGAAAGAAACTTTGTTACCAAGAGGCCACCTGGCCAGCAAGGGTGTGTTCTGGGTGATTGACCCTGGCTTTCACAAAAGCCAAGACTTTGCCTGGCTCTTCCAGTTTTGGCGTGTTTAAAGCATTTGTATCCCTGAGGAGGAAGAGGGCAAACACTAGGGAGGGGAGTGTAAGAGTGGAGTGTAAGGAGGAAAGCAACCTTCCCCCAGGCTCAGGGGGGCTGCATCAGTCCCCAAAGTTCCCACTGTGATCTCCAAGGTGGAGGTGTAAGTGGTAAACAGAACAGCAGCCTGGGAGTTGGGAGACCAGGTTCTGCTCCTGGGAACCACTAGCTGTGTGTCACTAGAGAAGTCACCTAACCACTCTGGCCTTACCCATAAAATGAGGGCACTGGACTCACAGACCTACTCAAAATGCAAGCCACTGTGCAGTGCAGAATATCCTATAACTCAAGTACTTGTAGTAAGTGCATTCAGAACGTCGTTTAGTGAAACCAGTGCTTGCCCTTGAACCCCTCTGGCCCCATCTTATCGAACAAGAGTTTATAGAAGGTTGGGTGTGGTGGCTCATGCCTGTAATCCTAGCACTCTGGGCTGCCAAGGCAGGAGGATCACTTGAGTATAGGAGTTCAGACCAGCCTGAGTAAGACCCCCTCTCTACTAAAAATAGAAAAATTAGCTAGACGTGATGGTGGGCACCTATAGTCCCAGCCACTCTGGAGGCAGAGGCAGGACAATTGCTTATACCCAGGAGTTTGAGGTTGCTGTGAGCTAAGCTGATGCCACAGCACTCTAGCCTGGGCAGCAAAGTGAGACTCTGTCTCAAAAAAAGAAATTGATAATAATAATAAAGAGTTTCTGGAACACCTATTACATACAAAGCTTGTATTGGACTTTGCAAGTGACAAACAATGGGTTAATTTCAAGCAATGTGGCCTTTCTGGTCCAAGAGTTCATAAACACATGAAGGAGACAAGGCAGGCTGTTATGAGGCTGGAGTACAAGTTAAAAAGGGCGCTCGAGGGGCAGAGCCGGGTAGAGACTAATTCTGCTAGGAGATCTGAGAATGGTTCTTGGAAGAGACTAGGATCTAAAATGGAGGGATTGGCCTGCATCACTGGCTTTCAAACTTCTATGACCAGACCAAGGTAAGAAAGACACTTTACAATAAGGTCTAGTACCCACATATGTATGACAGGTATCCCAGAAGTCTTAGGGGAGCCTTCTACATTAAACATATTAGAAATATAAATCTACAAACTAACAAAAAACATCATTTGAGAATTTAGTTATTTAAACTTCTTTTACCTTTGTTTAGTTGCATGAATTTTGTTTTGTTTTGTTTGGAGACAGAATCTCACTCTGTCACCCTGAGTTGACTGCTATGGCGTCATAGCTTACAGCAACCTCAAACTTAGGCAATCATCTTGCCTCCCAGCTAATTTTTCTATTTTTAGTAGAGATGGGGTCTCCATCTTACTCAGGCTGGTCTCCTGAGTGAGCTCAGGCAATCCACCTGCCTCAGCCTCCCGGAGTGTTAGGATTTCAAGTGTAAGCCACCGTGCCCGGCCTTAGTTACATGAATTTTGAATAACAAAGTTTTAATTTTGATATCGTGTCAGGCAATATTTATCATCTTCAGTAGACTAAAAACAGACATTACAATAAAAATTGATTATTCAAAATTTGTTCAACTAAATAAAGGTAAAAGAATTGGAGGTAGTATTTTCCATTAATGTTCTTTATTATGTCTGTAGAGTTTATGCTTCTAAAGTCATTAAAGCTTAAATCCGCACTAAGACCTTTGATACTCTTTATATAAATAATACCTGACCCTAGACAAAGGACCCAAGAGATTTTTCCAACGTGGGTCTTCCCCTTTGCCAGAAGCTCTGGTGCTTTTTTTCCTTTAAACTGCTTCTGTATTCTGTCTAATAAAATCCTATCTGATTAATGAAAAAATAAATAAATAATAACTGAAATAAAAATTTGACAAAACAATACCTGTATTTTATGAGACTCACTTTGATACTTTCTTTTTCATTCTATTCTGGTTGTCTCTTAAATAATTTTTTTCATGCTGATTTACAACCCTACCAATTTATTTTATGGTACTATAGGGGGGTGTATTGGGCAGTTTGGTAGAATACACTTCACTGGGCCAAGTGAAGCTCAGTTCCTGATACCAGTAAGAGTAAGTAAGTTCATGTCCTGGCCAGTGGGGCCAAGGTTCAGTCTGAGAAAGCTTCCTGGAGGAAGAAGATTTCTTGCAGCATCTCAGTATCAAAACCAAGATAGTCTGATGAGTTGCAGGTGGCTGGAGGAGAAAGTTAGGAATGAATGCTCGGCAGCAGCAGGAGGGAGTGAGTGGACGAGGACCAAGAGGCCTGGCCACGGGAGCCCAGTGGGAGGGAGAGCCACAGGACTCCAGGCGTGGGGCCCTGTGAAGCTCTGCACTTGACAAAGTACGATAGTGGGGCTATTCCTGCTCCAAGGGGGGCCTCTGGATCTTGTTGACCACACTGTGGGGAATCTTCTCCCACGCAGGGAGCAGGAATCCTTAATCCCGAAGTCCTGTGACTTCAGTGGATTATGTGTCCCTTCTAAGAGACCCTTTCCCTTTCCCTTTGCCTGCAGTGAGCAAACAAGAGAGCGAGTCCCTCACCAGCAGGGCTGCTCACAGGTGTCTCCTTTCGTTTCAGGATGTGGTCAGTACACTGAGGAACTTCAGGTTTCACGAAGAAAGTAACAGCCAGGTTGGACTGAGAGAGGAGATGAGCCCAATTTAACCTGAGGCCTCTTTCTCCAACGGAAATAAAAGGAGCAAAGAAACCCCTCTGCTTGGGACTATAAGGCAGTGCCAGGACAAGGGAGGTGAAGCCACCTGGGCAATTCTGAGTGTATCAGTCAGGGAGGCCTTCCTGAAGGAGGTGAGTCTTGAGCAGGGGCAGCAGCTGGTAACCACACCTTACCACACCTGTGTTTCTAACTCTGCTCTCTTTCTTGCCTTTCTTTCTTGGGGAGGTTACAAAAAGCAGCAGGGAAGATGCAGCCTGGGTGGCCCACACTGCCATGGCAGACGCGCCCCCGTTCTGCAGGCCCTCTGTCTGGAATTCAGTTCCAGGATTGATGGAGTGTCTAGCTCAGACAAAATCTCCCTACCCCTTGTGCTGGGACAGGAAACTGCCTCTATGCCAAAGCCCTCTGTCCTCCTTGAAGCCTATTTCAAGCCTACAGGGAACTCTGGTTCTCCTAGCTTGGCACTTACTGTCTGTGCTTTTATTGTTTTAATCTTTGAGTAGGTAACAGAGTTCAAAGTACAAAGAGGTAAGCAGTGTCTCTTCCCTAGACAAGTGCTACCGTGACCCAGAGCTACTAGTTCCCATTCTCCAACAAGACTGTAAAGTCACTTGGGAAAAGGGAGTCTTCCTAGCACCATATCTTCCCTCTTCCATCCACATGGCTACTACCTTGGGTCAGACCCTGAAGCGTCTCTTAACTTCTAGTCACTCTCCACCAGCTGCCCTTGCTCTTCCTGTAATGCTGGGCTCCCACCTAATCGTTTGCTGCTCCCTATAGTTCAGGTCAAGGGCAAACTCCTCAGTATGATGAACAGGGCCCTCATGACTTGGCTTCAACTGCCTCTGCAGGCCCATCTTCTGCTACCCATCAGACTTCATACTGCCGCATCCCCAACTACCTGCGGTTCTCTGATTGGCCGTGCTGTCACCCCTCTCCGCCTTTGCATATGCTATTCCCTCTGCCTGAACGTGCTCACCCGTCTGACTCCTATTTGTGGGTTAGTGCTCTGCCCAAGTTGACCCACGTTTCTCCCCCTGTGAAACTTCTTCACAGACCTCCCCATTTGCTGAGTTTCCTGTATCCCCTCTCCTGCAGCACTCAAGGGTCCTCCCCTCTTGCTGTCTTTTGGGTGAGTTATCTGTGTTTACACTCTGATTCCTTCCATTGGCTATGCTCCTTGAGGGCCAGGTTTGTTTGTCTCTGTGTCCCTGGCATCTTGCAGAGGACCCAGCAAGTAGCAGGTATTCAACAAATATTGGTAAAATAAACAAATATTCTATCTCCCAGATAATGCTTAATACAAAACAGATGCTCAAAGATAACTCTTTTGTTTGATTTTTAATGCTGCTGCTGAATCTGATAGTATGAAAGAAACCACCTATCTCCCCCAGTCCGGAGTGAGCCCAGCTCCCCCACTGAGATCAGTCCAGCCACTGAGATTCTCCAGACCTCAGACACCAGGCTTTTCCATAGGCAGGAACTTGCAAGTTTAAATAACACTATTAATAATTGGACTAGATGGGCGGCGCCTGTGGCTCAGTGGGTAGGGTGCTGGCCCCATATACCAAGGGTGGCGGGTTCAAACCTGGCCCCGGCCAAACTGCAACAACAAAAAATAGCCGGGCATTGTGGCGGGCACCTGTAGTCCCAGCTACTTGGGAGGCTGAGGCAAGTGAATCGCCTAAGCCCAGGAGTTGGAGGTTGCTGTGAGCTGTGATGCTACGGCACTCTACTGAGGGCGATAAAGTGAGACTCTGTCTCTAAAAAATATAAAAATAAAAATAACTGGACTAGAATTACTTTTTTTTTCTTTTTCCAGACAGATTCTCACTCTGTTCTCACTCACCCTGGGTAGAGTGCCATGAAGTCATAGCTCACAGCAACCTCAAACTCTTGGGCTCAAGCAATCCTCTTGCCTCAGCCTCCTGAGGACCCGAGACTGCAGCTGCCCACCACAATGCCCAGCTAGTTTTTCTATTTTTAGTAGAGACAGGGGTCTCACTCTGGCTCA